>VOPJ01012270.1:0-123355 GCA_014673585.1 Semibalanus balanoides
GCGATACCCCGTCCACGGCAGCCTTCCCCAAAAGCACAAATGCATGTCGATAATTGAGCAGCGAGACGGCATCCTCCTTCCCCGAGTCATGGATGAGAAATACCATCCATGCCCGAGTGATAAACGTCGCGACTCAGCATCAGTCGCCAAATGTCTCATTGGCTTCAGACGTGTGCAGTTTGTCTAAAAACGCGCAGGCTCTCACGTTCGCGTGCGACTGAAACGCTGCGATTGACATCAGAAGGCGTCAGTTCTGCTCACAAGAGAGTCGTATATACAAGCCCCTCACGCCGCTCACTCATGGGGCCGGCTCACGCCGCCGCCATGTAAGCCAAATACTTCCCTGCATGCCGATGGTGTTCCGCGGAGACGGAGTGATGGGCAAAATCCCTCCCATATGTCGACCGGTGACCCACAGAGTGATGGGCCAAATCCCTCCAATGGCCCCGCGGAGTGATGGACCAAATCCCTCCCATGTCGACCGGTGCCCCGCGGAGCGACCAGCCGTGCCAAATTGGATCGGTATGGACACGCTTCAGGTGTAAGATGCACTTCGTCTCACGAACAAGAGTCGTTAAAAATCGCTTTAGAGGTTTTACAAGCTTGTTAAGACTTAAACAGACATTGTTTTGCTGTGCAGTTTTAACTAGTTTGCTGGCAGGTGAATTGAATTAAAAGTTGACCCGAGAAAGGGGGGGGGATCGGGACCATGATTTTTCACAGTGGCTGTAATCGGCCGAAATTTACCTATTTCTGGAATATGATTTATTCAGAACATTATTACCAGTAAAGCGCCGTAGTTGGCGATAAACGAGCGAGCGCGAAGGAAATGTATGGTGAATTTCAACTCGATCGGGGAAGCAGCTTCTGAGATACAAAAAAGGTGCGCACGTGCGCACGTGCAGAGACTCCCATCCCTGATTTATGGAAATGTGGAGGCTGAGAGGTCCCTAACCACACACCAAATTTGAACACAAATCGGACTCAAGCCTTCCCTGAGATATCAAATAGGGGTGATGCACGTGCGCACGTGCAGAGAGAGCCACCCCACCCCTGCTTGTGGAAAGGCGGGCGGCTTGAGAGGTCCCCAAAACTACTCACGCAAATTCTAACACCATCGGTTCCAGTCGTTTTCTGTAACAGGTATAGTAAACAAGCGGTGTGCACGTGCGCACGGTGCAGAGGTCCCTACCCTTGACTTGTGGAACCAACGGTGGCTGAGAAGGTCCCAACCCACTCACCGAAATTCGAACATAACGTTCAGACGTTTCTGAGATATAGCATAGGGGTGTGCACGTGCGCACGTGGCAGAGTCACCGCACCCTCACTGTGGAAAAGGCGGCGGCTGAAGGGTCTCTTAAAATGCAGCACCCCAAAATTGGAGCACAATCGGTTCAGCCGTTTCCTGAGATATAGAATGGGGTGTGCACGTGCGCACGTGCAGAGGCACACCATTCCAGCCTCGAAACTAGAAGAAAAGGGTGGCTGAGGAGTCCCAAAACCAACACACCCAAATTCCAGCATCAATCAGCCCCACCTCGCCGTTGCGGAGTTTTGGCAACAAACATCATTTGCAACACACGCCTCACAGCGAGACACAGTCTCGCCCAACGCGCTAGTGGTAGTCCACCCAACATGAGTCGGCACTGGTAACAAAACATGGTAGGTTGGATGGGGCTTTATTCCACAGTCTCAAAGAAGGCCCCCTTGTTCAATCGGTAGACGCTGCAGTTCTCAAAGATATGAGCTTCTCAAAAGCGTCACCACGGGTCGGGTCGGGTCGGGTCGGGTCGGGTCGGGTCGCTCATAATCAGATTTTTCCCATATACCACGTAAAGACGAGCGAGCGCTGCTTCGCGCTCGCTCGTAATTATACTCATTATTTTATTTTATACGCTTTCTAATGCAAGTTGTTTAAAGTCGGTACTTAATACAGAAGGAAACACAGTCCGCTGAGTCATGGTATTGCGTTAGACATATGGGGATTCCCTCCCCCCCTTTCAACACCCGGAGCCTAGCTTCTTGCCTGTTCTGCATCAACCTGTGTCTCAATGTATTCTTGTTTTGAATGTGAAACCAGCTGACCTTTGTTACATAAGCTTAACAATGTATGATAATTGAGTCACTATTTTGAAATCTAACGACAGTGTGCTAGTCTCATAAGACGATATTATGTAGCATTTAAATGGTCTCAATCTGTCGTCCTTTCAACCACTGACTTTTCCAAATTGTAATGTCAAATGTAAGGACCTCGTCTGTAACTTGCTGCTCACCATCGACAAATTGCCATTTGTAGTGTTATGTTTCATTCGTATCTGAAACTAAGTTGAAACTGAAACTGTGTTTTGTACCGAATGGCAAATTAAGACTAAGTGATCGATACAAAAACGAAAAGTGGACCTCTCTAGTAATTTATGTAGTGTTGCAATAATTATCATAAATATTTGTTCTTTTTATAGCAATAATGTAAGAAGAAATTGCTAACTGTGGTGAGTCTAATGTTAAGCAAAGAATATTAATATAAATCAGCCGGCCCAGTTTCCGCTTAACTCACTCATTATCGGGTTCATCGACCTGTGTATTGCGTAACACGCTGTACTACGACACTAAAACGGATGAATTAACTCTATTTCGTGCTGGAGCAGATTCTGCCCTCCCGGCGTTTTTCGCTTGCTGCTTATCAACTTCTGGGCTTAGTTGATTTTCTTCTTTCAACTTCTGGGCTTAGCGTCTTTCAATTTCGTGGCGTTTCCCAAATTGATTCACACGTGTTGTGTCAACATTTGAAAATATCGGCCTAGAAGAGGCGGTGCCAGGCTCCTGTTTTGGAGAGGGTGTTACGAATGCGGTTGTGTGGCGCATGCTTCCTTCGTAGTTTGCGATTCAATTAATGCGTCAGAATTATTTTCACTGCAATATACATCATATACATAATGGGATAATGAACATCAGTACATTTCAAGCACAAAAACGTTTGTTGCATACAAATCGGTGGAACCACATCACCGCATTGACCTTCCATAAGGCAGCCCGAAGTTTCGCATTTTTTCCCCTGATCCCCATTTTTAACACAAACTACATTTTGAGCAAAAAGACCTTGTCATGACGAATCGAATGGTGTTTGTCCCATCGAAAACGCCTGAGCGGTTCTCGATATCTCGAGGGGGAGCACAATCTGCCCACCCCCTGCAGCAAGTTAACGTAATTTTGGCCAACAGCACGGAATAGGGTCAAGTAATAAAATTGGAATTGCATCGGATTGAGCGAATAGCATTGCAGCAGCAAGCATAACATTCACGTGAAGGTTATATTCTTTCCCTGACACCTATCAGCAGCTGCTTTACGTTCAGCATTTTCGACGCACCGAACAGACAAAGACGCTCAAATACGAATGCACGCATCTGCAAGCGCACTCATATGCATTTATGCAGATATAATCGCACTCAAACATCCACAGAAGTCACGCACTCATATATGCACAAATTCCTTTCGCGACACGGCGCTAAAAAATAATTATATACTCTGTAAGATCAGCGCATACCGACGCACACGGTACGAGTCATTTGTATGGTATGCATATTTGGTGTGCATACCTGCATACCAAAAGTCAAATAAATGGGTGTTACAGTGATCGGTTAGCGCATCCGCTTTCAACTGCAATTTTACAGGCATTGAATATTATTTCCATCCCTCGAATGGTTGTCACATATATCAATAATTGGGGTTATTTCCCCCTCATTGCGGGTATGCACACTGCGAAATGAATATTAATGCAATTTATGTATGCTTTGTTCATCGAAGGAGTTTTTCCATCATTGACAGATAAAGTCACATGAATCTATGGAAATATGGCGATATGACAATTGAAGGAAAGAAAGTACTGAGATACCTGGGGCATTCCACGACATTTCGACCATTTTTAATCCCAAATTACCCCCTCATCTCTCACTTTTTGTTCAAAATTGGTGTATAGGGTTATCCTTGGTCCTGAATTCAGCTTTATAAATATTACCTCTATCTGACCTCAGGTTATCATTTTGCAGGGTCACTTTGCAGAGGTGTTTTTGGAGGCCGAAAGACTGCGGTTGACTTAACCAAATATTAAAAATACTTGTATGGCTGAGGTCACAATGAAACAATTTTTTTCCTGATTTTTTTTTGCATGACCTTGAATGACCTTGACCACGTGACCTTGTCACCTTTTTTTCGAGGACCTCGTGTGACCTCGGGTACACCTCTGATTTTCAATTTTTAACTCTCTTCAAAATACTTCGTCAATGTCTTGTCTAACAATGTAACGAAATAATAAAAAAACTGGTGCCGTTTGACTTTGTCTCTATTCTAAAATTGCATATTTCCATCTATATAGGTGCGTGTTTTTCGAATTACCCAAGGGGGAGGGTAACAGGTCAATTCTGCCAAGCAATGGGATCCGGGGTTTGGACGGGGGTCTTCACCATTTGATCTGGCTGTTGGTCCTACAGACGGTGCCGGTAATAGCAAATTGGTGATAACCGCCTACTTTGGTCTATATCTGAGTGGACCAAATTTGTGACCAAACCACCCAAAACACGCATATATAAAATCGTCGGCAGAATACATCATGCGTCCAAACCTAGGTCGGGACCGATTTGGAAACAGTTATCTTAACAAATTCCCGATCCAGCGTTGTCCAAAAACGTTGTGGATAAGAGTTTTATCTAAGCTTCCTGGTTTAAATCTAAGTCACGACAAAATTTATGACCAAAAAAGTCAACCAATTGTTGGCAGACAGAACGCCATTCTCGATTACTATCAAAATGAATTTGGACAAGATCTTTGCCATTCGATCCGGCTTGTATCCAAAACAGTGGCCGTGTTGAGTTTGACTGAGTTGGTTCAGTATTGAAGTGGACCAAAATTGGACCGAAACCAACAAAACCGGTGGTTTTGGTCCCGAATTTTTGGTCCACTTAAATTACGACCAAAAATGATTAAACTCAAATACAGCCCTGCTCTCGGACCCGGCAGATGAAATGGTGAAGATCGTGTCCAATCGGTCCCAATAGTTGAAGGCATGACGTCATCGCTGCAACGACTTTTAAGCGTTTTGGTCTAAATTTTGGTCCACATTAGATTGAATCAATTAGATATAAACTGTCCACCCATAACGTTTGACCACGCCGGTCGAATAGTGAAGATTCCGACACAAATCGGTTTACATTTAGGGTTCTAGCATCTTGCGAACGTCATACTGCAACCGATTTTGAGGGTTTTTTGGTCTATTTGGTCGCATCGTTGGATTGAATCAAAGTGGATAAAACTGTCCTAACCACACGTTTTCACCACGCCCGGGAATCGATGGTGAAGCTTACGCGCCCAAAATCGGTACATTTAGGTTTCGTAGCATGATGTCCTCTGCAACGATTTTTGGTGGTTTGGGTGGTTTTGGTCCAATTTGGTCCACTTATATAAGATCAAAGTTGATTAGACTCCTAGCAGCCCCTTTTTGACCACGCCAGATGAAATAGTGAAGATCGCATCCAAATTGAACCCATATGTTCGAAACATGACGTCATATGCAATTATTTTTGGTGGTTTTGGTCTGATTTGGTCCAATTAGATTCAATCAAAGTTGATATATCTTCTTGAAGACACTGTTTTGGACCACACCAGATTGATTGAAGAAGACCCGTTCAAGTCGGTCCCATAAGGTTCTGAAGCAATAGACGCCGTCCTGCAAAACGATTGTTTGTCGTTTTAGTCCTAATTGGAATCCATAAGAATGAACCAAAGTAGATAAAACTCTCCTCCGACAACGTTTTTCAACCCACGGGGCGTCGGATCGATCAATGGTGAAAAATTCCGCCTAAATCGTTCCTAATAGGTTGAAGCATGATGTTGTCTGCAAACGATTGTTGGTGGTTTGGGTGGTTTTTTGGTCCAATTTGTTCCACTCAGATTGACCAAAGTGTATACATTATATACAGCACCGTCTTAAGAACCCGCCAGATCAAATGGTGGAGACCCCCGTCCAAACCGGTCCCAATAGCTTGGCAGATATTTTGACCGTTACCCCTCCCCCTTGGGGGTAATTCGAAAACACGCACGTATATAGATGGAAAATATGCAATTTAGAAGAAAAACGCACCTTTTTGTATTCGTTACATTGTTAGACAAGACATTGACGAGTATTTTGAGAGATGAAAAATTGAAATCAGAAGGTGTACCCAAGGTCAACACCAGAGATCCTCGAAAAAAGGTCACAAGGTCAACGTGGGTCAAGGTCATTCAAGGTCCACGCAAAAATTTCATAAAAATCGTTTCATTGTGAACTCAGCCATACAAGTGATTTTTAAGCATTTGGTTAAGTCAAATGCAGTCTTTCGGCCTCCGAAAACACCTCTGCAACGTGACCCTGCAAAATGCCCAAGGCTATAACTCGATAACCTGAGATCAGATCGAGCTAATATTTTTACAGCTGAATTCAGGACCCAAGATAACCATATACACTAATTTTGAACAAAAAGTGAGAGATGAGGGTGTTTTCGACTAGTCGAAATGTCGTGGAATGCCCAGGGCTGGTAAAAAGTGCAAACATGATGCATTAAGTAGGCGCCAGTAAATACCCTTTCAAGTTTGCTTCGGGGCCGAAAAGGCCAATCTGCACAAAAGTGTTTTCCTTTGTACCCTTGGACACGTCGATGGGGCTCCTGGCTAGCCCGAATGGACCCCTTGGCGAGTGAGAAGGTCCCTAAACATGCCGAATTAGCCCTTAGCCAGCACAGAGGGGTCCTCAGGTCACGAGGTCACGGGGCCAGTTTGTTTCGGCCAGATTTGGTCCGGCGCCACCTAAACCACTTTTACCAGCCCTGGGAATGCCCCACCTACAACATGCAGTTCAGCGTGAGCACAAAAGGGTAAAAAATGACCGAGTCATTTGGATGACGGTGAAGGACATATCAGTCGATGCTTAAGATATCACCACCAAAATATGTTTTCACTTCTTTATTTGTATTTGTTAACACTGACTGAAACAATAAGAGCAATTTTATTTCCTGTTTCTCTTTAAGTGTGGCTTCAAATGTCCAGGGCATGAGTATTTAAGGTCATGAGCTATTTGCAAAAACAGCTCGAAATAACAAGGCCAGAAACTGCACCTTAGGGTCGACTCACAGAGTCACACTTACCCGCCCCTCCCCATTTAATCCTATTGTTCGAACCTGCGACGCGATTTGTCATTTTGTATTTTCACCTCGACAGGAAAAGCCACCGTATGTATTGCGAATGTCGTTGCACGTCTAAGTAAAATAAATAAATATAAACGCGAGATTGAAGCGACGTTAACGACGCGAGTGATGCGACAGCCGCGCGGCTTGCTGTTTACATGGATGCCATAGACATCCTGACTACAGGCTGCACTTTTCAGTCTGGAATAAGTCAATTTTGAACAAAAAGGAATAACGAAAACTGAAAAATAATATTGAAGTGAATTTGTTTCAGCGTCGGTAAGCTGTCTATATAAGAGCATTTTTAGTATTGGCAACCAATCGCGAAGCTGTCGCGACAGTCATGTAGATTGAAGCTTGCATCGTGTGAGTCAATCGTTACACGAGGCGCGGCTTAAAGCAAAAATGAGCAGCTTGTTGTCACGCATCTTGGATACAAACTTGATCGAAATGCTATTGATTAATTATTACTAAAGATTGCTACTTTTGAAGCTGCCCAAACCTCAGGCACTACATTGAGCTTGCGATGATATTTCTTCAACGAATCACTTCCCAACAGTATCCCACCTAACCCAAGAGCCTAGACGCCCATGACACTAAGCACTGCGCCTGTCCTCGAATACATTTGCACATGTGATGACCTGTTGGCAGTGGGACGCTGTTGCTGTCAGCAGCAGCAGCAGCTGATGCGGGCTGTTTCGTCGCTGCCCTTGTATGACCTATCCAGCGGATCAGCGCCGCCTAATCAGCCGCAGTGGAGCCGCAGTCACGCCACAGGGGCGGACCGCGCCGGCCGGGCGGTCCATTTAGCGCCGCTTGTCTGACCACTGGTCCCCCTCCCCCTCTCCAAGGCACGGCCCAGTCGCGCCGGCAAGGCCTCGCCGCGAGCTTGGCACGAGACCGGCTACTTGTAAGAGAGGTATGCAGGTGTAACGGTTCGCAAACCCCCTCGCCAGACTCACGGCGGGTGAAAGCAGCTCAGGGAGGCAGGCAATGTCAGATGGTGGCTCAGGAGCTGAGTCAAACTATGCTTCCATATCAGATATCTGGTCTGAGTTGTTCGGCCGTGTGTTGAGCCAGCTGGAAAAACAATTATGTCCCGTTGCACGATGATGATCAATTTGCTGGTACGTGTGATGACAGTCAGCAGCAGTTACAGCCATTCCTGCAAACTGAATACCTTCGGAGCTTTATCACGAATGGTGAGAAGACCGGCGTTCTGTTCTCCCAGGACAAGACCATGCCTTCCCGGTGCATCATGTTTGCCCGGCCAGCCCGCATAGTCACACTAGGTCGAATTAACAATGTACTTATCTCACCGTGTGATAATCCTTACCGCTATGTGTGTGTGTGTGTTCGTGTCTGCCAGCTCATTGTTTTGCCGCCAGAAGCCGTTACTCAACACCCGGTGAACATCACTGTCTGAATGGTAAGGTTATAAACATAAGGAATAACATAAAGCGAAGGTACCGGTTGAAACTCCAACAAGCGACAACTATATACGAACGTCTTCCACTCAATATCTGGATAGCTATACATTGCGCTCGTTTTACAACAACTATGAGAATGTGTTTTGATGTTTGATAGTGCAGTAATAGCGTGTCATACTAGTTTCGTGAGTTCACTATGTTAAAATGCGCTAACGGGTATGAGTAATAAACTGGTTATAAAAAACACGAGAAAGAAAAAAGTAATAAGAGCCAAAGAGATCACCCGACTGTGGTCATTAGTATTCAAATTGGAATTTCCAGCATTAATAGGGACTTTCTGATGAGTATAACGGAATCGTATCATGCCAACGATCTAATTTGAATATGGCGCATTCACGTGAAGGTTAATTAATTAACCCTCGCCCTGGTGGGGGGTCATTTTGACCCCCCCTGAGGTTTTTCCGGAATAGCGGGAAAACGGCGACGCGCAGCGCCGCCAAATTTTGCATAGCTGTTTGAACATCAATTTCCCACACTTTAACAACAAATTGACTTCAGGTCAACCGAGGTCAAGTCATCAGGTCACTTTAAGTGACCTTGCCTTCCAAAATGTTTGTGATCGTGCCAAAGCCACAGTTTTGTTCGAAAGATATTTGAAACTGCTCAGAATCCATAAGATTATAATAACCTACAACTGTTTATCTTCGACTTTTTGTATCCGTGACTAAGGTCATATAATCTCTCTATAAGCGAATGGGGACAATAAACATATTTCTTCCTAATTCAGAAAATTAGCGAACTGATCAGCTCAATCTTTCCAGATATTTATTTGTGCTCTTTCTGGATGATCAATCACCTATACTCTACAAGTCCTCTAATCAATCTATCAGCTATTATGGTGCTTAATAATTTGATAGAAACAGAGATAGAGTATGACGTGGACACCCCAATGTGTTTGTCTCGTGCTCCCTATCTATCTTACAGTAACAATGACCTACCCAGGTCACCAAATGACCTTGACCTGAGGTCACATTTTTAAATTGACTTTTAAAGGTCACAATGTATATATTTCAAAGTGCCTTGTCGAGAAGAACACGATGGTGTTAAAGTCATTGCTCTTTCATTATTCGATAACAAGTTATTAAGGGAAAAAATCTACCAAAAACTGCATTTTTGACCTTCGATGACCTCTGGAGCCTAAACTATTGATCTGAGCTCAATTTTTATTTTACCCAGTGCGGTTGCAAATTTAATTAGCTTTTGATTGTTGTTTTTTTTTCGTTTGTTCCTAGCTATCATAGTTCACGAGATATAAGGGGTTGTTCGAAGCTGAGTCCAAAAACTGTTAAATTTGACCTTTGACGACCTCTGGTGACCTTAATATTGACCTTATCTAAAAATGGTTTCTGTAACTTCGAATGTACACGTTGAGAGCTTTCCAACGTTTTTTTCTGCGTCTTTCTATCTCTTTTCGTTTTCGAGTTAGACGGGGGTCATTTTGACCCCCCCCCCCCACCCACCATGGCAAAGTTGTCTCGGAGGCCCACCCGGGCGCGGGCTAACACCTAACATACTCCCTCAAGGTTTTGATCACTTGTTTTATTGCCTTGCGAGTTTTGATGTCACAGTACTAAATTATATAACTCTGAAAAGGCGTTCTCAGAATCAATTCTTCGTTCTTCTTAGACATGGATATGCTTAAAGGGACACTGCCACCTTCCCAAATGACATTTGTTTCTCCCAAACAGTGTTCAATTTCATACAAAGTTTAGTTTTAATATTTGGGCTGATGACGTCATATCAAGGAATTTTTGTAAATAAAGAAAAACTTCACGTTGCCAAATGTATGGCTAATGTACGGCCAAATGTACAACAAGTCGACTCTCATCAACATTTAGTAAAGTTTGATATCAGAGTTGAATCTGACCCTCTCCCTCGGATGAAAAGGGAAACCAGAAAAGGGGGAGAGACTATGTTGCTCAACGTAAACAAGGAAGTTAAAAAATGCTTCAACGAAAAAGTACTTGCATGCAACAATGACATCATATCAAGGGCGCCGAGAAGGCTTCAAGTATAAAAGTATGCGATCGCACTCAAGCGCAGGTGACATCACTGAAACGGCCGTTTAGAAGCTTAAAGTAGTCGGATAACCAGCTGCACGGCTCTTTTTGCAACCGTTATGCATGAAATCGTTTAATGATTAGTCCTAAAGCTTGAAGTAGGCATGCTTTAAGGCGTTGAATTCCGTAAAAGACATAAGAATGGCAAACGTTGTTAGTAGTTACGTTACATATTGTAGTTACATGTCAGTTTGATGTGTAGACTCGAGCTGACATTTTTGTGGTCTTTTCAGGTACAGAAGCCAAGAGAAGAGACTCATCAAAAATATAATTTATTCAGTTACCGTACAATTTATGCAACTATGTCATCCCAACTGACATTGTTGCAGAACGATAACCTTGCGCAACAACGTGTTCCTGCTTACTATACTTGGCTACCACAACATACTCAGGCTGAAAAAAACTTGAAACCTGACTTCGTTTGCCCCAGACCTCTTTATGTGTGATATTATAATAATTTGAATGCGACATGGTACTTATCAAATCTGGTGCCTAAGGCATACATGCCACATGTGTATCTTGTCCACTGTTATGGCAATGTATTTACATTATTGCTGAGCGGGCACGAAGCGCCCATGAGGTTTATCGTCAACTTGCATATATATATATATTTACATTTGACACGGCCCGACCTGACCCAGCCGTACAGACGCTGTTGGAAGCTATTTCTTTGCAACCACTTTTCTAATTGAGATCGGGTTTTCACCAAATTGGATAGGACAATTAAATACATTTTGTTTTTGGTATAGTGTGTTCTGTTGGTACCACAGCGCGGGGCACGCCAAAGTGGGGAAGGTCAAATCACCTATTTTATACGAAAATCGCGCCCAATGATAGAATCGCTTCATCAAACTGGACCACATTTAGCATATGCCAAGAGCCACTGATGCTCCATATGTGTGTTATATGTTGTATGTATAATATCAACTTAACCCTCGCACCGACGGGGGTCTGAGCCAACTTCGAACCGACGGGGGGCGGATAACCGCCCCCCCCCAGATATCTCCTCCACAAACTACGCAACGTAGCGAGAAGCGGAAAATCGCTGCGTAGGTAGGCCGTGACGAGGTCACTAGCGAAATATACTTAGCTATTTCTTTTTATCTAGGTCAATATTGAGGGTTCTACCAGAGGCTTAAAAAAAGGTCAAATTTTCCCATATTTCGAGTAAATTGAGCCACTGCTTCACATAATCCGGGCTCACTCCAGCTTAACCTTAATACATAGGTAGGAGCAATCCGAAAAAAGCACTGCATTGCTCTTGAAACACCCTTTTGCCAGCATTCCCTCAGATTTGAGATCGGTTCAATAGTTAAGGCTCCAGAGGTCAGCGAAGGTCAAAATGCTTAATTATTTACCTTGAAAAATAGTTTTTCTGTTAATAACTTCTTATTTTTTCGAGAGCGTTATATTCAGTCATTTTACACACCATCGTTTTCTCACATCACGGCGCTCACAACCATTATGATCGTTTGATCTAGCTAGGTCAAACTAAAAAAAAAATGACTACCCTGACTGAGGTCATGTCAAAGGTCAAGTCAAATTTAGTCTAACGTGGTGGGTTGAACAAGAGGAAACAGAATGGCTGAACAATCACACAGACTCTACTCTTACGTTAAAACATGAGTTATTGTACAAAAACCATATGACCTTTTGGCACATTGGATTTGACCTTAACGAGGTCATAGAATACAAATACAACTTGCATTCTTATAATTTGCTTCAGAATAGTGATTAGGATGAAAACTGACCACATTTACCAGTTTGTTCGATGGTGTCGCATCTTTCAATTTTCCTTCCCATAGACTTGATAATGGGAGCGCCTCCCCCCCTTCGCCCCCTCCCTCCCCCCAAAAAATAATAAATTTGAAAGCTCTCCCCCAAATGGGGGGGGAACAACCCTTTTTTTTTCTTTTTTTTTTTTTTCCTTTTCAGTGGTCCTAACCGATAAATTAAAAAGTCCAAGATAAACGGAACTGTAGATATCGAACAAGGTGACCTGATCACACACTGTGAGTTTCAAACCTGCTTTTGGCTTCACCACCGTGACTCTGCCAAGATGTCAAACTACCTCATAAAACGTGTATGAGGTCAGGTCATTTAGTGTGACCTGACGTGACCTTGAAAGTTAGGAAGTCATTTTTTTTAGAAAGTGTGGGTAATTGATGCCCAAACAGCTATATAAAATTTGGCGGCGCTATGCGCCGCCGTTTTTCCGCTAGTCCGGAAAAAACCTGTGGGGGGGGGCGGATATCCGCCCCCCGTCGGTGCGAGGGTTAAGGCTTGAGCGCACGTGAGCAAGTCGAAGAAACATGGGTGTCGGCTACACCACTATGATGTATCTTGGAAACTGCTAGACCGATTATGGCGAAATTTAGTCATGCTGCTCCCGACTGCATGCCATCCTTGCAATATTCCACATGATGAATCGGTGAAATGTGTGGACCACTTTTTATATCTTCGAAACTACTGGACCCATTGAGTTGAAATTGTGCATGTGGGTCAGGGCACGACTATATTAGCTGCTTTAGACGTGCCGAGACATACACCTATATGCACGTTCGCACGTGCGCCACCATATTTCAGAGCTCGGAAACTGCTTGACCTAACGAGGTGAAAAATTTGCATTCATGCTAAGGAAATGGTTGTTAGGAGGTTTGAGTTTGGCGGAAATTTGAGTCACTATGCACGTTTGCACTGCGGACGTGAGAACCACTATCTCTGAAACTATGTTTTATATCTGAAACTACCTGTCTGATTTAGCTGAACGTTCCTATGCATGCTTGGGTACAACGCAGGGTAAAACTATTGGATGTTTTCCTCATCATTAGGACACTCTCGATATGCGCTCGTGTGCTCCCGTACCGTTTCACATGTCAAACCTGTATTAGCTTTACCAGAGCGTGCCCGCTCGGTCATCGACCAAAAGAGCGTTTTACTGGTATATACCCAATTTACGTCTGCCTGTGACTGTCCTCAGCCATCACTCTGACTAACGATAAAACTGTCCAACATCACTACTGAAACGATCTAAAATACTGTCTACGCATCTACGGACTGAAACGATTTTAAAACTGTCCAACTCCACGACTAAAGCGATTAAAACTGTCTGACTATCACGGACTAAAGCGATTAAAACTTCAACATCACGTACTAAAAGCGATTTTACAAACCTGTCTAACATCACGACTGATAACGATTTAAAAACGTCTAATAACATCACGGACCTTGAACGTATTAAACACCTCGTCCAACATTCCACGGACTTGAAACCGACTTAAACTTGTCTAACATCACGGACTGAAACGATTTTTTAAAAACTGTCCAACATCACGGACTAAAGCGATTAAATACTGTCTAACATTCACGCGACTTGAAACGAGTAAAACTGTCCAACATTGATCGGACTCCCCTCCTACCTTCCTTCCGTTTTCTTCACCTTTTCTTTTCCTGAAATCGATTAAACTGTCCAACATCAGACTAAAGCGATTAATAAACTGTCTAACATCACGGACTGAAACGATTAAAACTGTCTAACATCACGGACTGAAACGATTAAAACTGTCTAACATCACGGACTAAAGCGATTAAAACTGTCCAACATCACGGACTAAAACGCTGGATACGGTGATGGCTTTCTCAATGAGACAATATGTGTGTGAACGTGGGATTTGTAAAAAGGGAGTAGGGCACTAAAGCAAGCAGATCTCTAGCGAAATACGGTGTCATGAGATTGTCAAATCATGCAATCTTAACTGGTTTTGTTTGGTGTCAGCGTGTTATACCATATGCCATATAACAACACCAAATTATCCTGGCAGTAGTGTTTGTCGATATCGCTACTTTGCCCATTTTCTCATGTTTAAAAATATACATAATAGCTTATACCAAAAAAGGCATATGGTGAACCATTATCGTTGTTACGTGAGCGGAATAGAACTTGATATGTGGTAGCGAAGGCGTCAATAACTTTTCTTTATTAAGCTGAGATATCGAGAAAGCCTATATAAATATATTGTACTACATTTTAATTGAAGTGTGACTGTATTTCAACGCAATAAAGCAGAACAGGCAAGAAACAAAAGCTAGAGCAAAGTATTATCCACAATTCTATTGAACAGTCGTTTACCAAATCAACCATTCCGATTTCCGACCCCAGTCTTCGTTTGCAACACATACAATGAGCAATTTAGATCATTTGCAGATTTCCTCATGATTATCACCAGACTTGTGCCTGGATCCCAAAGTCGGATCTGGGATCCCAGTGGATCCCTCGGCATCAAATGCATGAAGATCTGGGATCCTCTTGGATCCCAGATCTTCATGTGTAAAATATTTTAGGATCTGGGATCTCAGTGGATCTCTTAATTTACACTAAACTCAGATCTTGAAACACACGATGCAGGGACTGACATACAAATTTGTGGTATCTGTTTGGGTATGTAGTATGCACATGTTGATAATTAGTACCTGCAAGTTACCTTGTAGGTACCTACTATCAAACATAGAGATTTACCAAATACTCCATATGACAAAGTTAGCAAGAAGTAGATATGCCCTACCGGCTCCACATTGCCAGGATTCCAAAGTTGGATCTGGGATATTTGTGGATCCCTCGGTTAGTTGTGTGCCTGGATCTGGTGTCCATGTGGATACCGGGACACAAAGATTCGGATCTCAGCTGGATCCCTGGATCCAGGCACATATCTGATTATCACAGTTCTCTTAAAATGTTAGTGCCCTTCCTCACAGACAATATGCAAGGTAACAAGTACCAAGTTGTTTTTACCTTTGAACATCAACATTTCCGTGGGTTTTCTTCTGGTTTAGACAAGTGAACTTAGCTTAAGCCATCGGAACATTCGCGGACTTGCCTTTCCTTCCGTCCGGCTAACCGTGGTGGCACGGCACCGCGCAGCCTATGCCCTATACCGCGTATCAATGGTCAGGTACGACCGCGTTCCAGAAAGGAGGCTCAACGCCAGAGATGCCGGAACGGAAGGCGGTTCCCAGACAGCTCACCAGCGATAGTGGCCGATTTACTAATGGTCAACTGCACCAATGGTCGTGACAACTGACCAATGGTCGTGACTCGTGACTGAGTCAGCCCGGAGCTTAGACTGCGGCGGTATCGGGAAGTAATAGCCTAGGAAATTTGGAAGTAAGATGTGATCGCTGAAATCACTCGGTATGGATTGACGGGTAATCCTTTTCGGAACTGTTGGCAAGAGCACGTTCCCTTGAACTACTGTTGCGGATGTGGCTTCGATGCTCGCTGGTTTGTTCCTACGAGTACCTAAAATAGACATTGCGTGCACTCATTTGCTATAAATATATTAGCCAGCTTCGCGCTGGATTCCCTTTACTTGCATGAGAAGCATGTGAGCGATTTGGAGAGGAACGTCTAAGACGACTACCATTTTGGATATTCCCCGGACCGCGGGCTCTCGCCTCTCGCGGCTCGTGCTGTTGCCTGCGAGCTGTGCCCGTATCTGAAGGGAATGTCGGCAGCAACGTATTAGATGGTGGTCGTCTGGTCACGGAGTGGGATTCCACTTTCCTCGCGTGGGGACCGACATGAGGTCAGTTGTGGTTGCAGGCCCCCTGCCTCTTGCACTGTGATCAAGATGGGCCATTCCGGGACAATTGGGCCAGATCCCACCAATTGTAACACAACAAAGGCCCAGATTTCCATCGACCTTGCACCTGAGGCATTGTTTGAACTATTTTTACCAGGGACTCGGCCATCACATGGCGGCCAACAAGTTTGCATATGCCGCCATCCATGAATAGGTGACCAGGAGTGCTCCGCCCTCAATCACCTTACGTTAACACCAGACAACAACAGAGAAGCATGAGAAGCGGTACTCCCAGCTAGGAAATGGAAGAGGAAATACAAAGCAAATGAGGGAGAGGTTAGCTGCAATAAGCAATAAGTTAGCTGTGGTCAAAAATAAGAAGGCAGAAAGAAGTCGCTGTTGAAAACAGCAAGTGACTGACCCCCTCCACCCACTCCCCCAACTAAGCCCCTGGGAATCGTACCTTTTCACATTCGCACACACGTAACCAAGTTAGTAAGGATTGCAAGTGTGTGCCTCGCTCTGCTTCCCCGATCTCGTTGACATCAAGAAAGGTTTGCCAGGCAGTGAGGCAGGATAATCTGTCAGCCATGATAAAGTAGGCTGGGCCAATGGCGTAGGGTGCGAGGCAAGCTATAAACCTAGTATGGTATATGTACAAGTCATGCGTTTACGGAGAGCTGAACCAGTAGATTGCACAGATGGAAGCGCAGCGGTCCCAACAGTCTGTGTGGTTGGTTGTTCGGTCTTAACCAGGTTCCACCGCCGGTTAGTCGGGGTGGCTTTCGCGGATGATGTAACATTAAATGAAAACCACTTCAAGAAAGTAGAAAGGATAGCAGTGTTCATATTGGTCAAAAGCGATATAAGCCTATATCCCTGTTTGACTAGGTTTTATTTTAGATAATATGTATATGTTTATACATGCTTTGTTTACGGTAATAACGAGCAAGCACGTAGCACGAGCAAATTTTTACTGAATACGAGTATTGTATCACATATAGCAGCCGACTCGACCCGGCTCGACCGTAACGCTTTTCAAAAGCTCATATCTTTTGAGTCCCGCATCCGATTGACAAGTGGTCTTCACCATCTGATCGCCCCATTCAATCAATTATGTTATTATTTTTTGTCTCGCGTGAGCGGTCAGCATGGCGCGTAGCACGTGCCGCGTCAGGGGTGTCGTGCGACTCAGATCCATGGCCAGGAGTGGTAGGTGACGCCACAGCCGCAGCGACAGGTGAACGTCGCGGACTCGGCGGCTGTTGCCATGGTAACATAATCCTACATGACCAACTCCACTTCCGCGGGTGTGCTGACCGATTAAGCTGACATGTGGTGTGTGGTTTGACACCACACTGCTGGCAATGTGGATTGTGGAGTTTAGATGACAGTAGACCGATTTCCTCGGCCCCTCGGACTTGATGAGCCCCTCAGGCTTTGGTGAGCCTTTCAGGCATTGGTGAGCCCCTCAGGCTTTGGTGGGTCCCTCATTCTTTAAAGGCTCCTATGGGGCTCCTTCCAAGGATCTGGATCAACCATAAATGTTATTAATGTTATCTACAACGCTGCACCGACCGGGGTGGATATCCGGCATTCATCCAACCCTTCCCCTTTTTTCTACATGGAAGAGCGAAAAGTAGCGCGTCCATTTTTTGCCACAGCTGTTAACTCATTGATTTCCTTCAAAAAAGTGAATTTCTTGACCGCGGGGCTTTTAGGTCAGGTTACTAGGTCGCGTCAAGTTATCCCCATCATATGGGCGTCGCCACGGGGAGCAAGCAGGGGAGGTGCCACCCCATCTGGCTGGGACCGCCCCTGTGATCGATACAGATCGAAATTTAATTTAAAGGTTTGCCTTATGTAGTTAACTGCCAGACATATCCCCCTCAATGAAAAATCTGACGATGCCGATGTAAAAATCTAAAAATTCCCAGCACTTTTTAAAAAATGCTTTAATGTTTGTGCCTCAGACAGTTTTAAATAAGGTGTTCTACACCCACAGATTCAATCAAAATATATACACTGGCGGATCCAGAAGTGGGCAAATATAGGTGGGCGTAAATCTTAACAAAGTTTAATAAATTTCGAAAAACTCATCAGATTTGGCTTCTTTGTAGCTTACTGAATAGTTTCAAAACAAAAATGCTTGGTAAAAGTTTATTAGAATTTCCATCTATCAGTGAGAAATATGTCAAATTTCGCCAATTTCAGACAATATGGCGGGGGGGGGGCTCACCTTCCCTGTCGCCCCCTCCTGGATCCGCTAGTGAATTATAGTAACACAGACTCGGTTCGTAGGTCCTAATGATCGTGTCCGAAAAAACTAGGTCAGAGCCAATTTCGTGACCCATTTTCATAAAGGTTCATGGGAAATTCAAGATGGAATATTGACACTTAATGAAATATCGCAATTTCTTCATTTTCACTCAGCTACAACCGTTCATATGTGAAATGCGAAAATTTATATTTTTCATGTACCCTAAACAGTTGTTTACTGACAGATGCTACTTTTACAATAGGTATTTTGCATTTCGTGAATAATTATTCATCATTGGCTTTGGCTTGTCAAATCACCTACTACATCCACGGTCCCTGAGACGCAGGTGATGACGAGATGCTCGAGCACTATTGAAGAGACACTGGCGGTCACTGTTCTAATAATGCGGCATCTGAGCGCGGATCTCTCGACACGGCCGTGTGAGAGCGGTGAACCAGGCGCACCTATATAAAGCAAGCATTTATGTACGAGGGTAGGCCCATTTTAGACTCCTCGTATATGCACCGCACAGAGTGAAGAGCTATCCCCTAAGAATGTTTTGTGTGCAGAGATTTCAGCAGTGTGCTCCACGTTGCATCGGAGAGCGAACACTATGAGTAATACAGATTAGTCGTCACCGGTAACGCAAGATCCTATCGCTGTCGCCGTGGCCGCGTTATTCAGAACCGCTAAACTCGTGTGTGCCGCCGATCACGCTATCATGCGGCTAAATGGGCACCCTGGGTCAATTAATGTCAGACTTAAGGAATTGGGGCTTTTGAGCGGTGGCGCGAGGCGTCCTAACGCGTAATACGATAATTATAATTTTCGAGTTAGAGTTGTTTGTTTTTTGAGAGGTCAAATTGAGTTGCAATTAAGTAATGCAGCATCCAACTGATCGGAAACCATAAGCCATTTTAAATAATGGTTTGGCAAGTTACGTCGGTGTTATTTGTTAAATTTGTGTCTGATATAGATATGCAGTATGCACGAGCTTATAAATTCGACGAGCACGACGTGATGTCGGGGGGGCGTGGCTCCTGAACTGGCTAGACTCCTGAAGCAATCTATTAGCCGTTTTCACGAAGGATTTATCTTTACCCGGTAGTATCCGGTAGTACCCGGTAATATTTCGCGCGTTTTGGGTAATTTAGTCTAGAAACACGGCTTTTCCCAGATATTTTTAATATCAATTGAAACTTTATGAATTAATGTATCTGCTCTTACAATACGAAATTTCCCATTTGTTTTCTTTGTATAATCAAATTCATAAACACATATTACTGGGTACTACCGAGTACTTCCGGCCGGCTAGTACCCGTATCCCGTAATATTGGTTCATGAATTTGATTATGCAATGAAAACAATGGGAATTTCGCATTGTAAGAGCAGTATAATTGCTATATGAATNCTCCCCATCCCACCCCCGGTTCTTAGGTATGCTTATGAGTTATGACATTGTGGGATTATGAATTAATCGTCATTCTCGCAATTTTAAAATATTAACCCTCGTCCTACGGGGGGGCGGGGGGGGGGTGCTGACAGGCCCAACTGATATTTTTTATTGAATAACTTTTGACACATCAAGCACATCTTTCTGAAATTTTCAGTAGCTGAGTTGACGACTATTATACGTATGCTGCCTAAAATTAATTGCTACTGGTCAAGTCGTTTTGGAGATAACTATGTTTTAGTGACGTCATGCTAGTAAAAAAACGATAAATATTTGGAAAAATCATAGAAAAAAACGTTGTGCAGCAAATAGCAAATGGAAAACGGGAAAAAAACATAACATGATATTTTCTTTAACATCGTCATCTCGGAAATCCAAAATTATGTGTTTTTGACCCCCAAAGAGTCAAAACTGTTTTTATCGCTACAAAATCGAAATTTTAATTGCTGTTAAAAAACGGAATATATGTGAGAGAACTGGGAACTGATTATAAAGAATACCCAAACAAAATGTAAAGGCAATATCTCCATTTTTGCCTGAGTAGTGAAAAAGGACTTGTCATTTTTTCAATCACTTTTTTTGGCCAGAAACAAACAAATATGTTGTATTTTTTTAGACAAAACTGGTCTAGGAACATGCCTTTTATTTGCATTTATCATTTTCTAATTTTAAGGTTTTCTGATCGCTATTCTGGACGTGATCGAGTCGAGGCTGCTAATCCTAATCGCCCTAGCAATAATCCTCTATGGTGAACGATTTCGTGACCTAAAGACGGTTATTAACTAACCCAGAGCTAAAAATTTGATTTATGGTCAGATAGCTAACTTTAAACAGCCAACAAAACTAACGCTAACTAAATATTTTTATTTTCATAACTTTAATAATTACGACGGTCTGAGCAAAATCACTATTTTTGGACGCGGTCGATCTTATGTCCTTCATTTGACCTGGAAGGTCACCTGTTGACCTGCATCAACAAATGATATACCACCATATTTTTCACATGACAGGCAACATGCTGTTTTTTTTTCGTGTAGCTCTATGTTGCTTGGTTTGGAAGATAGCAGGGTGGCTGTCAGGCCCCGTAGGGCGAAGGTGAAAAACGCTCTCGTAGGACGAGGGTTAATCTCGAACAAATATCGGTGATCGAAAAGGGTAAAATGGCTCAAAACTGAGGAGGGGCGAGGTTCTGGTTGTTGGAACCCCAGGCGAAGAAGTTAGGCATATGGAACCTGTCCCCTTCCCTACTCGAGGTCGTTAATTAGTTAGTACCTAGTTTTTATCCCAACTCCAAGTTATTCATCTAAAACCAAAAGAAGAGATCGATAGCTTGCTCAAAAGTGAAGGGGCCAGTTATCATTATCCGCCCCCGCCTAAAAGTAGGGGATCATGGTCCCCCAGTCACCGTTCCTACGGCTATGATTGTGAAGTTGTAAATTACGTAATATTCTGCCACTCTCTTAAAGAAAAAATTTCATTCATATGGAACCATTATCAAGTGATAATAAGAAATACAAAATCATTCAAAATTAGAGAACCGTTAATATTGTTGGATTCCCAACTTAAAAAGTGGGCTTTTGGCCGCTCCAAATTTACGCCATTTTTAGCGTTCACTGGTTTATCGCGTATTGCGGGTTTCTGTCATAAAATTACTCACTATTATTTCCACAACTTCAAAGCATTCACTCTCTCCGTAACAAAATATCTGGTTACCCCGGAGGAGGAGAAATCGTTCAAAAGTGCGGGGAGGGGGGGGGGCATTAAATTGCTGGCCCCCCTACAGCCTGAAAAGTGTGTGTGTAGGGGGGGGGCATGACCCCCACGGCCCCCCCGTTCCTACGCCTATGACCCACACTATAGGGTGTTTCCACGTGACGTCACAGACAGACCTGGCTGGACATTGAGTTGCGTTCAAAGACAAGCCCGTGCTCCGGGACTGTGGGGCCGATCCGTGTAATTTCTTCACCATTCGATCTAGCGTAGTCCAAAGGGGTGTCGTGCCGAGTTTTATCCGCTTTGGTCAAATTAAAGTGGACCAAATTTGACCCAAACCACCCAAAACTGTTATTTGTGGTTTTGGTCTAATTTGGTCCACTTAAACAAAATTAAAATAAATGAAACTCTGATAAACACTCTGTTGGACCACGCCAGATCAAATGGTGAAAGCATTACCCGGATCGATCGTATAGTTTTGGAGCATGTGCTCGTTTTCGAAGAGCCCTTCAACGCAATTTAATGTCCATAAAACATATGCACGACGAAAAGAGCCGTGAGTATATGGTGAAGTGAAGTGGGATAGTTTGTCGGTGTCGATTAATCTAAAATCACGTGAAAAATCCGTCTAACAACACAGCACACACACTGAACTAGCACACTAGCACTCAGGTTGTCCCCAAAGATGGTGGCCGAACAAGGTATCTGTGACGTCAGTGAAAACACCCTATAGCATTTCAGGGCTGCATTTGTAAACAAACGATCCTCGTCAATGGTTCCAGCCCCCATCATATTTTTTGACATTCCTAGTGATGACGTCACTAAAATCATGGCCCGTCACCTTTAACACATAAGCCAATAAGGAATTGCGGTATTTCGAGACAACCCCCTGAAGATCCTACTGGATAAATTTTGGATTGCCGTACCTTTATGGATAAGTGGAGATGTGCTGATTAAAAAGACCACTTTGGTCATACAGCATCATTCATAAAACCTTGGTCTACAGCATAGTAAAGGTCTACATGGGGCGGCTATCCCCATTCCCCATGGCCTGCCGAGCCCCACGACTAATGGGTTGGGCCGGACTAAAAATCTCTATAGCTATGGCTTTGGCTATGGCTTTGGCTATGGCTTTGGCTATGGCTTTGGCTATGGCTTTGGCTATGGCTTTGGCTGATGGCTTTGGCCTATGGCCTTTGTATGGCTTTTGGCTATGGCTTTGGCTATGGCTTTGGCTATGGCTTTGGCTATGGCTTTGGCTATGGCTTTGGCTATGGCTTTGTAGAACGTGGGCGTGGCAGTTCTAACAGGGCTTGAGTAAAACGACGGGGGCTAAAATGATAGAATCTGGTTCCATTTCTCACTGAAAAGTCCACGTTGGTGATTATGACGTGAAGTGAAGAGCCGGTAGAGTATGTTGGAACAGTGATAGGCTGTTGGAACGAATATCTAGTAACAAAATCAGACAGAAACGAAGTGTGGTCCTTAGATAGTTTAGAGCACTTCTAGGTCCTGTAGGGGCAGCAGGACCCTCTCTGAAAGACCAGAGGGTCTCATGAACGTTTAAGAGATCCCTGTGCATGTCAGAGCGGCCCCTGGACAAGCTGAAAGGGCCCCTGAGCGGGTCAGATGGCCCCCTGAACACGTTGAATGGGCCCATAACCAGCACAGAGGGCCCCTGGGCAGNGGCTATCTCAACTCAAATATAATGTTAATGTGGGAATGTCCCTTTAAATCTGGATGAGTGCTAAGGCGTGACCATTGTGAATGTGAAAGAGCCGAGAGCGTCTATAGCGTATATGTAGCGAGAGTCGGGATGAATGCGAGCGACGCGAAGGACTGAGAGTGGATGACAGTGTGTGTTGTAAGTGTGGCAGTACTTGGATGTGGGGGGGGGGGGATATCAAGGATACTCGAGCGATTACAGCGGACGGGGACGTCCAGCCGTAACTCCGCGAAGAAACTGCAGAGCCGGTATCATGTCGGGCAGCAGCGATGGACTGCAATGCGCCAGCAGCGGCCGCTGTAAGAAACTCCCGAGCGGTATCATGTCGGTGTGCAGCGAGGACTGCAATGCGCCAGCAGCGGCCGCTGTAACATGGTACATGTCAGTGGACAAGGTGCGGCGGCGGCGGCGGCGGCGGCGGCGGCGGCGGCGGCGGCGGCGACACACGCAAACAAGGCAATCAGTCACTGAGCAAGCGGCAAAACGAGTAAAAACAATACATGTAAAGATAACTGAATATTATAGCATACACAATCTAGCACGGGCAAATCTCGATGAGGGCCGCATAGTAAGCAAGAGCTACCGGGACCAACACATAGCACAAGCTACACACAGCAACCAACCAGCCGTTTACACAGTGCCACAGAAACGACACGGGTTCAGCAGTTGACATACAGTACCTGGGACAACAGTGCATTACAAATCGTAAAACGGAACAGAGCAAGGCAATGCAGGTCACGGCACAGTTCAATATAAGAGCAAAAGAAGGAAAGACAGAAAATAAAACAAACATTACAATCACCTCGTCGTGGCTTCATGCAAACAACGATAAATGAATTCGTTTTCTCGTGAGCTGTAAATCAATGGTAGTCGGAACTATGAATGGATTACACTAGTGCTAAGCCGTCCGCTCCGCTGGGCGATTACAGGCTGAGTGGTGTTGCAAGCCAGTGATAAGCAATTAGGGATTGGTAACCCGTACAGAGTGGCACACCCGTCGTACCAATAATACGTTTATGTACCCGTCATACACCACCCGAGTCGGTAGGATGGTTCAGTAGGATGGTTCGGTAGGATACCTCTCCTGGATAGAGGTACCCTACCGAAAAGAACATCCCCTCTGGGGGCTTCTCCCCGCCCAACCAGCCCGTGTCCTTGTCAACGCCCTAATAATTTGCTGACATCTCCAGGATGGAGGTATCCGTACCAGTTCAGCACAATAATTAACTCGAAATGTGCTAACAAACAGAGAGACAGACTTTCTTTTAATAGTAAGTTAGAAGATCGCTGGACCCCAACTTCAGTGCATAGCTCTATTTGGGCATAAGCTTTCTCCATACGATAATATTCCTGTGCGACGTTTAACCACTGTCATACGGGGAGCCACCGCCGTTTCTCACCTTCGCCGTACGGGGGGGGGGGGCTGACAACCCCCCTGTTAACTTACAAACCAAGCAACATAGAGCAACGCAGTAAGAACCAGTCTGTTGCCTGTCACGTGAGGAATCTTACGGTATGCAATTTCTAGGTTTCAGATCAACGGTTCCAGGTCAAGTGAATGACCTCGACTCGATCACGTCAAGAATAGCGATTTTGATCTGTCAGAAAACCTCAAAATTAGACACTGATAAATGTAAATAAAAATACATATTCCGAAAACAATTTTGTCTCAGAAATACATTAAAGGTATTTATTTGTTCATATCTGGTCCAGAAAAGTAAAAAAGTGATTTAAAAACATGACGTAATGAGTTTCTTAAACCTCGCCTTATGAGGACCGTTTCTGACCTTCGCCGTACGATTAAAAAAAAAACGATATTTACAATATTTGATCACTATTTTTTTAAATATATGTCAAAACCGAAATATATGTCAGACCATCACATATGCACAACTACCATACCAAATTTCAAAATGATATCATTTTTGAACCACTTATGGCATCTAAATTCTGGGTAACTAGTGTCGTCATTTGTAAAATATAGATTTTGGTTTGTGTTGACCAAATACAGACAAATAAATGCCAACACTGTATTCCTGAGACAGAACTGGTCTAGAAACATGTCTGTTTTATTTATATTAACCAATTTCAAATTTTGACCTTATGTGACTTGACCTTTGTGTATACACCGCCACACCATTAACAGGTGACCAGGAGTGCACCCGCTCTCGATCCCAACGACGCACGACACCTTTCATTAAAGGGACACTGCCACCTTAACATTATATTTGAGTTGATATAGCCATTTTGAGTGCTTGGCATCGGAATTATGTATGGTATAAGTTAAAACAACCACCGAGGTGGAATCACTGTGTAGCGGCTGCAGCCAGTGTAGCTGTCTGTGTAGCGGCTGCAGCCTCACTCTCCACCACGCACATTCAGCTGTACGATCTCACGTCGCTACGCGGCTGCAGCAGTGTAGCCGTCTGTTACCGCCGGCTGCAGCCAGTGTAAGCTGTCTTGTAGGCGGCCTGCAGCCAGTGTAGCTGTCTGTGTAGCGGCTGCAAGCCAGTGTAGCTGTCTGTGTAGCGGCTGCAGCCAGTGTAGCGTCTGTGTAGCGGCTGCAGCCCAGTGTAGCTGTCTGTGTAGCCGGCTGCAGCCAGTGTAGCTGTCTTGTAGCGGCTGCAGCCAAGTGTAGCTGTCTGTGTACGGCTGCAGCCAGTGTAGCCCGTCTGTGTAGCGCTGCAGCCAATGTAGCTGTCTGTGTAGCGCTGCAGCCAGTGGTAGCTGTACTGT
Organism: Semibalanus balanoides; assembly: GCA_014673585.1. Lineage (NCBI taxonomy): Eukaryota > Metazoa > Arthropoda > Thecostraca > Balanomorpha > Balanidae > Semibalanus > Semibalanus balanoides. The sequence goes on from VOPJ01012270.1 coordinate 26,226, forward strand.
GTAGCGGCTGCAAGGCCAGTGTAGCTGTCTGCTGGTAAGCCGCTGCAGCCCAGTGTAGCCGTCTGTGTAAGCGGCTGCACGCCCAGTGTAGCTTCTGTGATGCGGCTGCAGCCAGTGTAGCTGTCTGTGGTACGCGGCTGCAGCCAGTGTAGCTGTTGTGTAGCGGCTGCCGCCTAGTGTAGCTGTCTGTGTAGCGGCTGCAGCCAGTGTAGCTTGTCTGGTGTAGCGGCTGCACCAGTGTAGCTGTCTGTGTACGCGAGCACTGCCCAGCGTCGTAGTCTGTGGTAAGCGGCTGCAGCATCGTAGACGTCTGTGTAGCGGCTGCAGCCAGTGGTAGCTGTCTGTGTGCGGCTGCAGCCAGTTGTAAGCAGATCTACGTAGCGGCTGCAGGCAGTGTAGCTGTCTGTGTACGGCTTGCAGCCATCAAACTACACACAAACCCTTCACTGTGTGTGTTGTGTGAGGTGCAGCTGCTGACTGTTAGTGTGAGCTGCAGCAGTGTAAGCTGTCTGTGTAGTGCGGCTGCAGCCAGTGTACGATAGTCTTGTAGCGGCTGCAGCCAGTGTAGCTCTGTCATCGTGTCGCAGGCTGCAGCCAGTGTAAGCTGTCTGTGTAGCGGCTGCACCAGTGTAGCTGTCTGTGTTAGCGTCGGAGTGTAGCTGTCACTGTGTAGCGGATGCAGCAATAGTAGCTGTTGTGTAGCGGCTGCAGCCAGTGTAGCTGTCCTGTGTAGCGGCTGCAGCCAGTGTAAGCTGTCTGTGTAGCGGCTGCAGGTGCAGTGTCTGGTAGCGGCTCAGCAGCCAGTTGTAGCTGTCTGTGTAGCGGCTGCAGCCAAGTGTAGCTTGTCTGTGTAGCGGCTGCATGCCAGTGTAGCCTGTTCTGTGTACCGGTGCAGCCCATGTACTCTGTTTGTAGCGGCTGCAGCCAGTGTAGCTGATTCTGTGCGAGGCTCAGCCAGTGTAGCTGTCTGTGTAGCGGCTGCAGCCAGTGTAGCTGTATGATGTAGCGGCTGCAGCAGTGTAGCCGTTGTGTAGCGGCTGCAGCCAGTGTAGTGTCTGTGTAGCGGCTGCAGCTCAGTGGTAAGCTTGTCTGGTAAGCGGCCTGCAGCCAGTGTACTGTCTGTGTAGACGGCTGCGCACATGCTGTACATAGCTCGTACGCGGCTCGCAGCCAGTGTAGGCTGTCTGTGTAGCGGCTGCAAGCCGAGTGTAGCCGTCTGTGGTAAGCGGCTGCAGCCAGTGTAGCTTCTGTGTAAGCGGGCTGCAGCCAGTGTAGCTGTCTGTGTAGCGGCTGCAGCCCACGTTGTAGCCGTCTGTGTAGCTGGCTGCAGCCCAGTGTAACGCGTTCGTCGTGAGCGTCGCGGTCGCTAGCTGTCTGTGCAGCGGCTGCAGCCAGTGTAGCTGTTGTGTAGGCGGCTGCAGCCAGTGGTAAGTGTCTGTCGTGCGGCCTTGCAGCCAGTGTGTGTCTGTGTACGGCTGAGAGTGTAGCTGTTCTGTGTACGGCTGCAAGCCAGTTGTTAGCACGTCGTGTAGCGCTGGCCAAGCCAAGTGTAGCCCGTCTGTGTAGCGGTGCAGCCAAGTGTAGCCCGTCCTGCTGTCAGAGCATCGACACGTGTAGCCGTCTGTGGTACGGCTGCAGTCAGTGTAGCTGTCTGTGTAAGGCGGCTGCAGCAGTGTAGCCTGTCTGTGTAGCGGCTGCAGCCAGTGGTAGCTGTCTGTGTAGCGGCTGCAGGCAGTGTAGCTGCTGTGTAGCGGCTGCACCAGTGGGAGCTGTCTGTGTAGCGCTGGCCAGTGTAGTGTCTTGTTAGCGGCTGCAGCCAGTGTAGCTGTCTGTGTAGCGGCTGCAAGCCAGTGTAGCCGTCTGTGTCACGACCCGTCGAGCACGCTTTACGTTGTGTACGCGGCAGCAGTGATACTGTTGATTTAGCGCTGCCAGACAGTGTAGCTGTCTGGTGTAGCGCTGCAAGCCAGTGTTAGTATCGTCGTAGCACGGACACTGCAGCCAGTGTAGCTGTCTGTGTAGGGCTGCAGCCAGTGTAGCTGTCTGGTGTACGGCTGCAGCCAGTGTAGCCGTCTGTGAGCGCTGCACGGTGATCAGCGTCTGTGTAGCGGCTGCCCAGCCAGTGTAGCTGTCTGTGTAGACGGATGACGCAGCTCGCTATGCTGTCTGTGTAGCGGCTCACCAGTGAGCTGTCTGTGTAGCGCTTGCGCAGTGTAGCTGTCTGTGTAGCGCTGCAGCCAGTGTAGTGTCTGTGTAGCGCTGCAGCCAAGTGTAGCCTCTGTGTAGCGGCTGCAGCCAGTGTAGCGTCTGTGTAGCGGCCTGCCAGCCAGTGTAGCTTGTTCCTGTGTAGCGCTGCAGGCCGTGTAGCCGTTGTGTAGCGGCTGCAGCCAGTGTAGCTGTCTGTGTAGCGGCTGCAGCAGTGTAGCCTGTCTGTGGTACGGCTTGCGCACAGTGTAGCTTGTCTGTGTAGCGGCTGCAGCCAGTGTTAGCTGTCTGTGTAGGCGGCTGCAGCCAGTGTAGCTGTCTGTGTAGCGGCTGCAGCCATGTAGCTGTCTTGTAGCGCTGCAGCCAGTGTAGCTGTCTGTGTAGCGGCTGAGCCAGTGTAGCTGTCTGATGTAGCGGGCCTGCAGCAGTGTAGCTGGTCTGTGTAGCGGCTGCAGCCATTTTTGTGTAGCTGTCTGTGTAGGCGGCTGCAGCCATGTAGCGTTGTGTACGGCGCAGCCAGTGTAGCTGTCCTGTGTAGCGGCTGCAGGCCAGTGTAGGCGTCTGTGTAGCGGCTGCAGCCAGTGTAGCTGTCTGTGTAGCGGCTGCAGCCAGTGTAGCCGTCTGTGTAGCGGCTGCAGCCAGTGAAGCTGTCTGACCACTGATCAGAACGGTACAGTGATCCGTACCTGCAGTCCCTGTATGGCCAGTGTGACCAGTTTGCCGCTGTCACTGTGAAGGGCGGCTCGCAGTACTTCCAGACACTTGGCGCGCAGCTCCCAAGGCGGGTCGCGCAGCAAGCCCTGCTGTGACTCGGTGAAGTCTGCAACACAGTCGGCGCGGCCGGTCAGCGCGCGCCCTGCTGCCGCACCTCACCCCACTCACACACAGTCATTAGCTGGCTGGCGCATCACCCGGACCTTCGCATGTGACTTAGATGCTATAAACTTTTGGAGTTGATGTCAGAGTCAAGTGGCAGGGAATTATTTGGACCCTTCAAATGAAGTGAGGCTCTGATGAAAATCAAGCTAACTAAATTAAATCGACTTTATACACGATACGCTGGTTGTCACATATATGTATTCTGGAGAAAATGAAAACACGCGAAAAAACGCACTGAAAATAATCCATTGATAAAACAAAATGAGACGAACATTGTAATATTACGGTTCACATAACAAGTCGGTAATTATATAGCTGCGCGCCTGCGTTGCGTTTTGCCTGGTGAGCGGAGCGCAGATCAGCGACTGCTGCTGCTGCGGCGACTCACTGCGGGCCTGATCCGCCAGCAGTCGGATGTTGGCGTGTCGAGACGCGCCGGCCTCGCGCGCCAGCTGGCCCAGCAGCTCCTCCATTCTGAAGCCGCGCCGGCTGACGCAGTGGTACCAGCGCCAGTGTCCAGCGTCGGCCGCTGCCCGCACACGCCGCCCCTGCCGACACACAGCACATACCGACAGTCAGCGCCGCCCCTGCCGACACCACACAGCACATGCCGACAGTCAGTGCCGCCCCTACCGACACCACACAGCACATACCGACAGTCAGCGCCGCCTCTGCTGACACCACACAGCACATGCCGACAGTCAGCACCGCCCCTGCCGAAACACAGCACATACCGACAGTCAGCACCGCCCCTGCCGAAACACAGCAAATACCGACAGTCAGCGCCGCCCCTGCCGACACACAGCACATACCGACAGTCAGCACCGCCCCTACCGACACACAGCACATACCGACAGTCAGCACCGCCCCTGCCGACACACAGCACATACCGACAGTCAGCGCCGCCCCTGCCGACACCACACAGCACATACCGACAGTCAGCGCCGCCCTTGCCAACACCACACAGCACACACTGACAGTCAGCGCCGCCCCTGCCGACACCACACAGCACATACCGACAGTCAGCGCCGCCCCTGCCAGCGCCGCCCCTGCCCAACACACAGCACAATACCAGACAGTCAGCGCCGCCTCTGCTGACACCTACAAAGCACATGCGACAGTCAGCGCCCGCCCCTGCCGACACACATCTGCACATAACCCGCGCGCGCCGCCCTGCTGACACCAACACAGCACATACCGACAGTCAGCGCCGCCCCTGCCGACACACAGCCATGGGTGGAACTTTATATCTCTTCTGACCCGGGCCCCGATGCTGAGCTGAGATCCGTCAATGGTGCTCCGCCCTATCCCCAAATGTTTCCAAAATAATTCCCTCCAAAATTTAAAGGACTACTCATACAGATTGTTCTGTTTTGAATTTTGTGTATCTGATCACGTCAAGATGTGATTCCATCTAAGGAGCATTAAATCTTAAAGGGAGTGTCCCTACTCTTTTGAAATGTCAAATATATTTTTACGGTAAAAAGCTATTGGTTTGATCATTGGTTACGATAAAATTTACGTCTGGAGCCACTTTAGTTGAATTTTTAGCCTTTATATTCTGTTTTGCATTGTTTTTGTTTCACAAATTATAAACGATCGCCACATACACAGAGTACGAAGAATGTCCTATAATGAACGAGCACCAAACAATACAACCCATACAAACAATGTAAAATAGTTAAACGAGGCCCTCTGTTCGGGAGCTGCTATCCAGTGCTTCACGAGTTGTTTCTATTGGCCAACGCCTAACAATTACGCTAGCCGTTGTAATTAAAGGGCAATGCTTCAACGTAGCGAAAGCTTCTGGCGAAATATGGATAATTTGTTCTGCCAGAAATGATCCTGGGCGAATTTGGAATATCTCAGCAATATAGTGAGTCTGGAGAAATGAAAGCAATGGCTAAATTTAAAGAAAAATTGTTCTAAACAGACAGTGTAACAACTTCCCACATGACCAATGTGAGTAGGCACACTTCCATTTTAAAAAAGTATAAGAGCCTTGGATTCCAATCTACGACTACTTCTCGCGATTATGATACAATATAGAAGTTGCTAGCAAAGATTGTCTTCCGCTAACAAGTCCGTGGATACAAGGTTCTGGCGTTAAGATTAGCGAATAGAGGAGGCGGAGCATGCACAGTTACCCATTTATTTAATCAACGTTCAGTGGAATTTGTTGTAAACTTATTGTTTGCCTGGCATAGGGCTGATAGTTAACGCAGCCTTTTTGTCTCCCTGATATTGCAATATCCTAAACATCCTACATCCGTGCTAAAATAATGCGTTTGATCAGAGGAATATCGAGGGGATCGAGTCATCAAAGGGCATCGGCCCATCGTGGCCAGGAGGGGGCCTAGGGCAGCGGTTCCCAGCCCTCCCAACACAATTACCCCTTTTCAGCAGTCAGAGGAGACCATTACCCCACCCTGCAAATTAATACCGATTTATTAATAAAAAACGTTGTTTCTCAATGCGTTGCTTGCATCTGTTCCCACTTCCATTGGAGCGTCGCTACTCGCAATATTAAATTTAACCCTCACCCTACGGGAGCTTTTTTCACCTCCGCCCCTTCGCCCCCGGCTAACTTCCAAACTAAGCAACATAAAAACGCGGAAAGAACCAGCATGTTGCCTGTCATGTGAGGAATCTAATGGTATGCAACTTTTTAGGTTTCAGGTTAACGGGTGACCTTCCAGGTCATGTGAATGACCTTGACTCGACCACGTCAAGAATAGCGATTTTGCCTGGTCAGAAAGATAAATATTTCCTGACTTTTTTTTTTATTAAAATATAAATATTTGACATTGGTTACGATCATTTTTTTTCCAATCCATATATTATTCTAACCAATGTCATCCATCCTCGCCCCCATTAAACATATTCCAAAGCAGTAATCAATATCGTAACCGTTTTTCTACATAATTGTCACTCTCATGGTCTTCTTTGGGCCCAAATTTTCCACTCTGAACACCCAACGCCAAAATGGAATTTTGGGACACTGGTCCAGAAAAACCTCAAAATTAGAAAAGATCAATGTAAATAAAAATAAGTTCCTAGACCAGTTTTGACTCCGAAATACAGAAAAAACGTATTTATTTGTTCCTATCTGGTCAAAAAAGGCAAAAAAGTGATTAAAAATGCATCATAATTGTCTTACACTTAGGAAGCCATCAATTGGACAAAAATAGAGATATGGCTTTGAAATTTAGTTTGCGAATTGATTATAATCAGTTCCTTCACAATATTCCGTTTTTATATCTTTTATTTATTTTACAGCGATTTAAAAACAATTTTTTTTATCAAAATCCAAAAATTTCGAAACTTAAAGATCACTTCTTTAAATAAAATGTAATTAATGTCTTTTCCGTTTTAGAGTTTGCTATTTGCTGCAAAACTGTATTTTCTAGGATTTTGCAAACAGCTATCGTTTTTTCACAAACATGACGTTATTAAAACGTCATTATCTCTCAAACTACCTCACCAATTTTCAATGAAATTACGACAGAAATAGAATACGTATTATTGTTGCAAACTTAGCTACTGAGAATAATCAAGAAAGATGCACTGTATGTTAAAGTTAATTAAAGGGAATAATACACTTGGAAAAGTTGTAAAATGATGGAAAGAATGCCCTGATTACGGTCCTGGCCATTCCATTTTTGCGAAAAAAGTTCAGAATTTTGTTTGTAAATTTGAAAAATAGTAAGAATGTTTTACAATGGACGTTTCACGAACAATATTGGCGTCACCAAAGCGAGTTGTGACGTCACAATGAGGCTGACAGCTGCTTGTGCCGGCACGCACGATGCGCCGGTCGCAGCCAGTCGCGTTTCAACGTACCGGTGCACCACGGTACGTGAAACGCGACTGGCTGGGACGACGCGCTCGCTCGCGCCGTGGTAGGGAGTGGGGGCACAGCATACGTGAACAGTGGAGTAACTACCTGAATGACGTATGCGATACGTCACGGGATTGTTGACGTTGAAAATATGACCACAAAAATTTAATTGAAAACCCCCAACGGTTTTTGCGTTCAAACCCCAGCAACTCGGTCGTTTTTGGACGGAAAAATTTCAAGGACTTTAGAGTTTCTCAGTTAACACCCGACAATCTGGCTATCTCAGTTAAAAACTAAATTAAAGGTCGTCTATATTCCCTTTAATAAAAAACCTCAGTAGGGGCCTGTCAGGCCCTCCCCCCGTAGGGAGAGGGTTAAAAATAGTGGTGTCAATCGGTAACCAAAATTGTGGTTACCGAAAAAATTGTGTGACCGATTTGGTAATCGGTCGGTCAAACTTATACATTTTTGGACACTTTCCGGTTAGCTTGATCTTAAACAATTCACTTTTTGTAACATTTTTACGCATTCTTATTTCTATCCAACAGTTTGATACACAATTTGCCCAAAATTTAATTAATTAACATAAATTTCTTTTGTCTTGCTTGCGGTATCCACTATTTTGCTTTACAAATGTATGTAGTTCCTTTTTCACAATTGAAATATATTTTTGGAAACTGTTAATGTGCGTTTTATTAATTATGATGTTAACAAAGCTATTTTTGCCAGTGAGTATAAATAAGTATACTATTTGAAAATCGGTCAAAATCTAGGAACATATTTGGCCTCAACAAAAATCGGTCAATTATTTTGGACAACCAAAATACCTTGCTGTCTTGGTATTGGATTGGCTTTGGCTCAGGAATTTCGGGAAAATGACATCACCAGTTAAAACCAGCACTGATACGCGCATATGTAAATTTATTTTCATTCTTCACCGCAATTTCTCAATTATTGATGATGATTGAGGTTTAAGGGCGGGGCCGACAACATAAGCGTCCATGACCGCCCAAATTTTCTCAAATTCTTGCTTCCGTTACAGAGATAAGGCGACCAAGAAGTTATTTGTTTAGCCGAGGGCTGCATCAAAAGAGCTTGATGTAGGCCTGTGAAGTTAAAACCATGAATGCTACGCTAAGACAGCTCTGTCTTAGAGTTACGCCTACAGAAAACGGCGGCATAACATGAACTGCCTAGTGCCTAGGTTACAAATAATGGGAGCAATGACACCGACCTATAGTTGGATGGAAGTTTCTTGTCACCTTTTTTAAAGATCGGAACGAATATTCGCACTTGTTCAACCGCTTTGGAAAAACACCCGACGCGCTGCGGCCCGACAAGTATACCCATAGGCACGGCCAGCTCCTCGCACACTCAGCTAACAATGGCGAAGCGCTAACATTGTTGGGCACATGCCTTATGGGGGACACAGCCTTCAGCGCGGCGAGAACCAGCGGAGTCGTGACATGGAAATGAGCAAGAATTGTCCCAGCGAGTACGGCCGGCGCAGGTGCAGCCGGGTAACGGCAGGGTCGGTAAACTTGGCTGGCGAACGAGTCGTTAAAGGGAATATAGCACCCATTGGAAAAGTATGTAGATGATGGAGAAAAGATGCACCTCGCATTACGCGTCCTGGCAATCATTTTGCGAAAAAAAGTCAAAATTTGTTGTAATTTGAAAAATAGTAATATGTTTACATGTGACGTCACACCAATCTGCGTCACCAAAGCGAGTTGTGTCGTCACAAGGAGGCATCGAACGGCAAACTTTGCGCCCGCCAGTGGACAGCTGCTGTGCGCGGCAACCGCACGATGGTGCACCGGTAGGCGTGAAACCGACTGGCCTCGGGTCGACCGGCCCGCTCGCTCGCGCCAAGGTGTGGACGTGGGGGCACGCATAGTGAACACTAGCACTGTGCCGAGGCGCTCTGACGCGACCGTTCGGTGGCGGTCGGGGCGGACGCAAGGTAACTGAAAATACTGGGCGGACGGTCAAAAAGCGAAAGTGCGGTGGGCAATCACAGTGGAGTAACTACTGATCACGTATGCGAAACGTCACGGATTTTGTCGAAGTTGAAAATATGACACATATACCCAACGGTTTTGACGTTGAAACTCAGCAACTAGGTCGCTTTTGGAGGGAAAAATTTCGGATTTGGGGGTTTCTCAGCACACCCGAACAATCTGGCATTCAGTTAAAAACTAAATGTTAAAGTGCTATATTCCCTTTAACAGCGAGGCCCTAGCCCTGATCACAGGTCACCCGGTCGCCCTCAGACAGAATAAGAAGGAGATACAGACGATTTCTTAAGCCAGACATTTGTAAAAAGACCACACTCGTAGGTAGGTTAGTGTTAAAATCATCAAGTCAGGTTTTTAGATACTTCAAATATTTGGTCCTCAGATGCAGATTTTAAATTCACGTTTTTGTCCTAAAGTCTCGTCGGCGTCAAGGCTCCTCTCGACGCGTCTGAAACGACGGAAGGCCGCCTGCCGTAGGTCGCAGTGGCTGCACGCACGGTCGCGTCAAACCAGGGCGGTAGTTTGGCGACGGAGCAACAACTGTGGGCACTGAATCCGCGATGGCGGCGTTCAACAACTCGTAGAACGTATCCACAGCCTCGTCGAACCCGACGCCAACCCAGCACCGCAGACCACGGCAGAAGAGACAGGGAGCGGCGGCAGACAAGTCGAAGTCCGCTGCGCCTGTAAGTTGAGGCGGCGGTGCGCCGACTGACGACAGGGACCCGCTCGACGGGCAGCCCGGAGCTCAGCACACGTCCTCTCGGTGCGTACACACTGCCAGCACGCAATCAACGCACGAACACCCGCCGGAGCACGGCGACGACCCACTCTAGATCGAGCACGTCTCGCCGCGGTTGCGTTTCCGGTCCCCACACTGCTTGAGCGCTGAGCCGCTCAACAGGGCGGCTACCACGGAAGCGGCTCGCCAGCCAGAACAAAGCTCCGACCGCAGCGCCAGGACGCCCACTTATACCCCGACTGAAACACCCCAATTACGCATACCACGATGCCCATTCGATCTCTGGCAGGTTAAAGTCCCAACGACTAGCAGCCGCTGGCCAGGATCGAAGTCGACAAGCGCGGCGTCAGCCGCTCCAGTGCCGAGGTCGTCGTCCGGCGGGCGGTAGCAGACCGGACGTAGGGCGCTCGTCGAAGGCGGCCAGGAGAATCTCGGTTACGGCCGGGCCCCGGAAGGCCGCAGCGGCAGAAGAATGTCCTGATCGCACTGAGAGCACTGTGCACGTGCAGGCCAATTGGACGGTGCGTAGATGTGTCGGCGGCGGCGAGATCTGACCTTCGATGCTAATGTGCAGATCGAGCATGATATGACAAGACCAATTAATTGTAGTCCTGCTTTTTGAGGTGGAACTGGTTGTGCACGTGCAGATTAAGTGCGCGGCTGCTGTACCTACTGTACCCAATCATGAAGCAGGTAATCGCTCTGAGATGTAGGATCAGAGGGTACCATCAGTCTTGGAATGTGCTACGTTGGTCTTTGATCATATTTTTATCAAGCTAGCTAGTTATCATCCAGAATTTTGACCCCATCATGCAGCAACCCATAACCGTTTGAAAATTGCTGACGGTATCTATTTCTTTTTTCAGAACCTGGCAGATTCAGTCTAAATGGTGAGCAGAGTTCGTCTTTGATATACACGAGTTAATATAATCATAATTCATTTGTGAAAGTAGAATAATAATAATCGTACTTCAATACCGTAGAAAAGTGCATTTTGACATATAAGCAAGTCGTTATTGGAGCTTTCCGCTTTGCGCCGTCTTCGACTGCAGCTTTGTCAAAATGTATGCTAACAAACACAAAGCTTAAGAGGCATCGCTAATGTACTGCACGCCCTGAAGTGTCCACACCTGGCTCAGGTCTGACCGATAAGCCATTTTGTCGCCAGGCTCGACGCAGCCTACGCCTCTGTTGTTCCTGATCGGTCTATGTGTCCTGTGGAGTTTGGGCGCAAGTCTGCGGCTCCCCACCTAGGTGTACTTACTAGTGCAGGTGAGTTACGAATTGCATCTTATATTATGGGAGTGTTCCAACTTCCAATGTCCAAAAAGGGTATCTTCATCTGTCGTTTTCGTCCAATTTTGTACAGTTATTTTCTTCATTATTGTTGGATAATTGACTTTTACCAAAAATGAAAATGGTAATGTAGATACTTTGCGGTTATAGATGAATGAAAACATTCCTTTTTTAAAACTGGTGATGAATTTCATCCCGGTAATAAATAACTAACGAGTAATGACGAACAACGGCAGGCGGAGAACCGCTATGATTTTGTGATCGTTTGCCATTTCAGGAAATCGATTACTGGCTCTCGTCCTAAGCAGATTTTGGGAAGAAGTCATCAGACTCTAGTCAGCGTGTTACATGACCTTTCGTGTTACCACCCTCATCTGAGCAGCGCGTGCCAATTGATCGTCCCAGTCATCGAGGAAAATCGATTGAAGTCGACGTGCTGGGTGATTTTCGTGATCACGGACTCGTGCACAGCGCGGTGTGCGAGTTGGCCAGAAGAACGGAAGAGAGGGAACGTGTATTGTCAAAACGATTCCGAACGAGTGAAATGTGCAAATGTGTAATGTATTTATAACCTTAAGCGCGAATATATGTAATATATGTGTAATATGTCACGTTTCGGGGATATTTAAAAATAGCACTAAAATATCAACGTACAAACCATGTGAATGAACATCCTTTCGGGGTACGTTGTAAAGAGCAGTCAATGATAAACATCGCAAACCGAAGTACAATGGTTGTACGCTACACGTGCTATGCTACATACATTAGCTTTTGTGCACTCAGATGGCCCGGATATGCCGAGATGGAGATGGCCGCTCCGAGAGAGTAGAATGGTTGGATACAATGCAAGTTGTTCTCATCTTTGTCACTTATCTCGAATGTATATACGAGCCAATAATGCAACTGAATTGGCATTCGAAGTACAGGTTTTATCCATCAAATCCACAGACAGGGGCCGACTAAAATGGATCTCAAACTTCTGTCTAAAACATAGCACCCGATTATCAGAATTTATCGTAAAAAGAAGAATACAACCGATCTGATATGCCTTCACTTACCTGAAATAGCATAAAAGTTTCGCGCAAAGAACACCACACGGTTATTTATCTGATTGGCCAGAGATCCCCCCGTGCTGGTACCTGATTGGCCAGAGATTCCCCCGTGCTGGTACACACCTGATTGGCCAGAGATTCCCCGTGCTGGTATCTAAATGGAGACTGCTGTCATCACTAGCATATTATATTCGACTCATCGAACCATAATCGTTAATGCAAAAACTTCAAACATTTATCGCCTAGCGTCCAGGAACTTAATATCAGGTATAATTGGCACGAATCTCCGGCTCAGAGGATGAGAACATTCATCTCACGTTTCTCTCTGCAACTGAAACACCGAACACGAATACCATCTCAAACATCCGCAACTGCCAAATCGTTGCCAGAAACAAACCGTCTTTTGCATACCGAAAGTCAAACATCTCAGCGTCCCTCATCTACTAGAATACGTAAAGTCCTTGGTATTTTGTAAAGCCCTTGATATTCTGCATGTGTCCCACGTGCGGTACGTGGTGGTCGTCCCGGCCGCCCAAAGATAACTTGGAGGATAGTCGTCCCCTGACATGATCGCCCTGCCATTCGACATTGTCCAGATCTGAGGCGGCATACCGCACACGTCGCGTGGACCCTCTACGTGCGGATCATGCCTCGTTTGACGGCCACAAGGGACTCGTGTCACGGGCCATCAGCCGGCATCTAGTGTGATCTGCTGAGATCTGGCGTGATCTGGTATGATCTGGGAGATTCCTGATGGCCTCAGATCTCGAGTTGTGCGGCAGAATAGATGGGCGGCACACAGCGCCGCCAGGACGAGGTCACCTCATAGCTATCGGCCCAAGTTCGGAGCAAATATTTCGAAAACTTGGCGACGCAAATGATAGAGGTCGTCTCCAGGGCCGCGTAGGTATTCAGAGGGCCCAGTTGATGACCCGCAGTGTCGGTTGTGAAGTTAACAAGTTTGACGAGAATGAAGCAACTTTTGGTACGATGGCTTCACGATGCACTCAGATGTGCCATTGTCAAGCGAGCGTGGCAAGACAATGGGAAAACTTCGGATTTCCTATATTCCCCTTCTGAATGAAATTAACGAACACCATATGGTTATACTATTCCACATCTCAATGTTACTCACGTCATTTCTATATTCCTCCCGTGGTGCACGCAAATAGTCATACCTCTAAGCGAGTATCTCATCAAGCCATTTCGAAACACACAGAAGCTAAAATCTTCTAAGTGGCCTTCAGTCGATTACCGCGTGGCTGGCAGCACCCCCGAGGGGCGTGAAACTGCAGCAGCTCCCACTGCCGGCGGGCCGCCATTCTGGGTCGGCCTGCTCGCGGTGACACACGGCGGAGGCACGGGTGGGGCAGGGAGAGAGGGAGAGAGATCGTTGTCTGTCGCCGGCGGTCAGCAGTTAGCCACTACCGACCGCTGGCGGTTAGGTGCGTTCCAGCTCATCTTCCATTTGGGCCGCTGCTGGAGAGTCGGAGACGGCCGCACCGCGCCGGCGACAGCCGACAGCTGCCGCAGCTCCAGCCGACAGCTGCCGCAGCTTCAGCGGACAGCTGCCGCAGCTCCAGCGGACAGCTGCCGCAGCTCAAGCCGACAGCTGCTGCAGCTCCAGCCGACAGCTGCCGCAGCTCCAGCCGACAGCTGCCGCAGCTCCAGCGGACAGCTGCCGCAGCTCCATCCGCGGAGACGAGGCTGCAGGACGCGTGGAGAGGTTTACCGGTGGTCTTACGTCGCAACGGTGTGTGCTGGTTGTATTCGTGGATCCAAGGGGGTCACGGGTAGTAGCACCGGTAGCCCCCAACTAATTTAACTCGGACAAACTTGGCACGTTTCCTTAGAAAATCTGGAAATAAGTATTTTTAGAAACTTGCAGTATTTTGTAGCCGTTCTTGATGCAGAAGGAAGGCTCTGACGAGCTTTTCCTTATTCTTGTTCAGATTTGTATGTGATCATTACCTCAAACTAACATGTCTGCTCTGAATCGGCCAGTGTCTGCGTGTCTGTTGAGCTCACCCCGAGTGGAAAGCGCGCGGCACGAGCGCCGCCACTGCGCCACAGCGCCGCCGCTGCGCCAGATCGCGTGGGTGGATTCCAGCCGAGTTGATGTGAGAGACGTATACCGGCGGCCGAGCGTGTGCAGTGTCTGGTGGGGTTGTGCGATTGGCTGTGTGAACTCTGTGTCGCAGCGGCGGCATTGCAGCCGCGCACCTGACTGTGCAGCTATGATCTGCAATGGAGTAGTCAGCACGACGCCACTCGGAATTAATTCGGTTCCCAGGCGGGCATTTTGCAGGAGGCAATGGTATGCGGAACCTATTTGCATGAATTGTTGTTGTTATACTTGACAAGAGTCGATTAGATTTACGGTCGATTTTGCCATAAATGTGTAAGAATACGCCTTCTGGCCACTACATGGCAGTAGCTAAAGATGCTTCATTTAAACTGCCAAGTAATAAACTAATTAATTGTTATTTGTGTATTTTATGACCAATTATTTGTGTGCAAATTACTTACACATCAAACACAAAGCTGCACTAAGTCTCCAACTACCACTAAACAAACGTAATTTGAAAACTGGTCACACCGGCACAGCCTCTCACATCCTTCCTTCACTGTTACTACGCGGCTGAACAAAAGACGCATCATCTCCTGCTTCGTCAGCCAGATGGCCAAACACAGCCATCCGGTCCCCAATCTGAACCACTCTTCCTAACGCCGGAGCCGCAGCTGGACACCGTAGCGGTATCACGGGCCATCACCGTGGCTTCACTGTGGCTTCAGCCGTGAAATGCCGACAGAGAGTCGGACTGACCGTTTCCGGCCGGCTGCTCCCGAGAGGAGGACAACGTCCGGCGACAGACCGACCGACGAGGCGAGGCGAGGCTGATCGAGGCTCCAGCAGCCTAGAGCGCGTTTGTGTTGGGAACAGAAAAACTGCCTGATGTATAGAATGAGGAATACTATTTGGCTGTATTTGTTATGGGTTAACTCTCGCCCGTGCAGCGTCTGATCACTGCGTGACCGTGCAGGGGGGGGGAGGGGGTATGACTAGAGCCCTTTATGAGACACATTTTCAGCCCCCATCCCGTTCAAGCCCATTTAGCCAGACCAAAATCCATTCCAATCTGCATTCATACTTGATGGGGCTCCCATTCCCACACATTTCAGCATATTTAACTGTTTTTAGTGTTAAAAAAATGTTACGGTCTGTCCCATATCCATTCCAATCTATGAATTTCCCAAAATGTTGCCCCATTTCCACCCATTCCCGTTCCATTCCCATTTTCATATGGGATTCCCATTCCCTGAAGGGCTCCATGTGGACCTGTGAAAGCGCATGACCCCAGTGGAACATGTAATTATGTCAAATGGATCTCAGATTTGGAATCAGCGTCACAAACCGTGCTAGAAACGGTCAAAAAAGGTAATGTGAGGTCATTGAAGGTCAGTGACCTCGGTTGATCTCAGAAAAGGTCAGTCGAGGTCACAATCTCAGCGGAAGCCACAGCTGTTACCTGGAAATACATCTGCATATGCTCCTGACCAATAAACACTCGGAAACTGCACATATAACAAGGATCGATACTGCGGGACGCAAGTTGCGCCTGACATGACCTTGAGAAACAGGTCATAGCCCATAGGTCACGGGTCATGAAAGCTGGAAGTTTGAAATTTTCAGAGTATGTGTCAAATTGTTCAAAATAGGGTACGGAAAGTTTGATCGCGATCGGTAGATAACTACGTGACTTATTTTGAGAAAAAAGGGGCATCCACCCTCCCACTACCCGGGCGAGATTTATGGGAGTAGTTTGATACTCTAGTTTGCCTTACATTCTGATTCCAGTTGAATCATTTCATAATTTCAAAGACGTCTGACAAATGACTAGCAGGAACAACTCAAGAATCAGTGTTATTCATGACGAATACATCGATTAAGTTGTGATTCCGAGTGATTATGTGATTGACCCCTTTTTCCCTCTCATCTTGACACCTAAATAACGTTTCATGTGTCATATATTCAACAGTCACTTAGTTACGTGACCGAAACAGGTGACTCCTTAAAAAGGCCTATTTGTGTTGCGTGAGCACCATAAGCGCTTCTATCACGCCAATTTCCTCGAATATCAATTAATCCAGAGAGACATGGATCCGCACATTTTCCTAAGTAGCCAGAATTTGTCTGCAGAATCAGCACTGGGCGCCGCGCTGGTCCGGTTATGAGGCATTCGTCCCTCTCCCGGATATCAGGCTCGGCCTCAGCGATGTAATGCCAGCTAAGTATGGCGGGAATCATTGAGCCTGGCTGGAGAAATGTGAATATTCCCCGGCATCACCGCAACCGAGAATTACTGTTCCCGGCATCACCTTTACCGAGAACTGAACGGCCTTGCTAAGCATATTTTGTGTGCAGACTTATTTGCGCATTCTGTCGTCTAAGCGGCTTTTCGGCTTTTGGTGTTAGGTGTAATTTAGAAGGATTGTGTTTTTTTTTATTATTAATGTCGATTAGAGGTAATCAACCATCTTGTAATGCCGTTTTGAATGAACTGAATGTTAATTAGAAACATAATCATCACTCGGGTATATAAGTTGTAAATGTGCAATCGAGCCCCATAGCCCCTTTCCTCACATAAAACATGTACCAGGCGCACATATCATAAACACAAGGCGACAGAGAGAAAGACTTCGTCTTCTCATTCATACAATATTATGCTAGCTACCTACTTTGCTTACAACCTGTAAAGGACAAAAACCGCACACAGAACAATTAAAGAAGACCTTCTTGAATTGTTCTGTGTGCGGTTTTTGTCCTTCCTATCCACGTCCCGTCCACAATTTAGTCAAATCACTCCCACTTTTGACATATGCAAGGATAATCACAAGATAATCTAATTATCTAGGTACTGTTTTTGTATACTTTTAAGGCTGGCATTACTGATATTGCGCTATCTCTCAGCATGTTCTTATAGCGTCAAATTGTGTCACCAGATTTACTGATGCTCCACTTGAACAAACGGAACACAACCAAAATACTGCTTATCTGAAGTTAACACCATTCCAGTGGATAAATGTATCGTAACCACTGCTGGCTTGGGCCGTGTTCTCAGTCTCTGACCGCACACTCCCGCTACGGGAATCACTGGAATCCCCGGCGAGCATTTGGACTACACGTCTCTACCGCAGTTTGGCAATGTACTTATGGATTGATATTCCTGTTAACTCTTTGCTACGAGAATCGGTAGAAAGCACTTTTCTACACCGATTCCTTAGAATCCCCTCGGGAATCGACGATCAGAACACGCTCTTGGTGTCGTATACCGTGCACCACATCTAACTGCGGTACGGTAACTAGACTTGTGAATACAGCATGCAACGACATTACATCAACTGAACGGATTAGACCGAAAGAGGTACCACTAGCATCATCTCGGATGTAAGTCACCAGATTACCACCATTACCTACTTATGGCTAGGGGAAGCTGTCCACGTTAAGCGTCAAAAACATTATGAAACATGATGACAAAGCCTCATTTAAAGCTTAAGTGAGGGTCAATGTTCGTAATCTCATACAAGGACAAAGTATGATCTCTTACACCTCTCAATGCCATCATGTGACCTCTAAGATACCTGCCCTTAAAAGCTGGATGAATCCAGTAAATGACGTCATCGTCAGCGCGTTTCAGCAAAGCGTTGACAACCATCACCACGCAAGGACGAACGCGAAGAAGGTGTAACGGCTATAGGGCTGTTAAGTGTGACGTCACGGTTCCAACAGCTGACTGCGCTAATGCTACAGATCCAGGGGATTTACTTTGAGCCTCTATGCTGGTACACTTATTGTTTTCTAACGCCCAAAAATGTCATGAAGTAAAACAAGACACATATTTTAATTTTGCTCCATTTTGTCTGCATTGATATTAGGGAGTTATCAGAAAAACCGGATAACTTCGGCGTGCTATTAAATAGAATGAGCTTTTATATATGCACGAATTATCTAGTCACAAAATGAAACGAAATAATAAAACGCAAGAATGAACGTTATACATGGCACGAATTATCTAATACAAAAAAATGAAAACAAAGTAAGTCAAAACATAGGCACTCGTGTTGCAAGAAAATAAAACAATGCAAAACAATTAACACAATAAGTTGCGTATAATTTAGTAGTCTAGAAGTTAATGCCAGTTCTCTAGTAGTTTCGATTTATTATCGTTAAATAAATAGAATAAAATGAGAAATATGATAGAGGTTTAACTGAATAGGCACAGGGAATTTAACACGCAAACTGACAGCAGGTACTCCACAACGGGCACAATCGTTGCTCCTGATGAAACTCCTACCTCTTCAACATTAGCGCAGTCAGCTGTTGGAACCATGAGACCGGCATGACGTCATTACTTAACAGCCCTATGAAGCGATTCCAGTACGTTTAACTACGGATGTAGGAAGACAAACGGATATATAAACAGATCAACGCAGCCTGTCAGAAGAGGACTCACTGTGAAAGAGGAATACAAAATGCAAGGTCTTTGAAGGAGCCACTGCGCATGATTTGCCAGCGGAAAAATGAGCGGTGCGTTGGTGTTACCTACATACCAGGCGATGGTAATCAAGTTCCCATTTGAGGCGAAAACAAAGAGGAAGGTAAAACGTAGCGGAGTAGTTTGCCACTAAATGCAATCTGTTTAGCAGAGAAGGGCGCCAAAGGGGTGGGCTGATGAGGCAATGAAACCGCTGAAATTGGCCGTGATTTGGCTGGCTGAGTTGCAGGGCGGCGATACGGCGGCCACTGAGCAGCGGAGGGGAGCGGTGTGGCGGCCACTGTAAGCCGAACTAATGTAACCAATCTGCTGCGTTCAGCTGAAGCAGGCGGATTGAAGCGCACTCAGCCGGCTCCAGAAGCTGAGGTAATTTGCCCGACCTGCTGCAGCGCGGGCAAGAGCGAGGGCGAGGGTGAGGGAAGAGTGAAAATGACGGGGCGGGGAGGGTGAGGGGGCGGGGGAGGGTGAGGGGCGGGGAGGAGCGGAGGTGGTGGTCCGATCGTGCAGTCAGCGCTTCCTAAATGATTCCTATCAGCCGCTGTGCAATGAAGGGGCGGCACAACCACGCCACCGTATTCTAATAGGCCCGGCATAGCTTAGCAGACGAGAGGAAGGCGGGCACACCGGAGAAGTTACTGCCTTGGTGGCGCCTCGGCGATCCTCAGCAGTCCGTGTCGGTCGGTACACAGACCTGCAGAGGCGCTTACTCTCCGAGGTGGAGACACGTTCACGGAGAGCCTCTCCTCTCAAAGGAGAGGTGTATAGCCCCGGAGGAGGCACTGGCCCGTCCCTGGTGGTCTCTGCCATTAGCCGCGCCGACCCCGCCGAGTACAGACAGATCATCTCTCTGGACAGGTGCGTGGCCTATCGCAGCAGCCGCGGCGCCGGCGCGCTGGGGGCCGTCTGGCGCAGCTATGACCTTCCTCTCTGACGCGTCCGCTCCGATCATCTACCCGGTAAATACCCGCTCTCTGCCCGTCATTAACAATGTAAGCGCCAGTGCCTGTCTATACTTCCGCATCATCACGTATTGTTACATTAACGGGGCTTATGAGGAGCCGTTGCCCGTTACTCACTTTATAAAATATCAGTGCGTACTCTTTCGCACTTGCACGTCATGCCATTTGTCCTTTCATTAACGGGCTTGAAAATATTTTATACGTTATCTGTTTATCCCTGCGGCACAGAAAACCCCGATACTTATCTCTGACACCCATCCCCCAGGCCCCATCTCTATCTCCCTGCTTTCCTCTCCTCTACCCACCTAATCCTGGCTGATTGGCAGCTAATGATTACCCTCCCGGTGAGTCGTTCACACCCGCTCCGAAGCGGACCCCGTCACGGTCTCCACCCCGTCACTCACTGGTGTGCCCCTGTTAGGCCACAGTCCTGTCGACACAATTGATCTAGAGACCGCATGCTCGCTTCCCGGGCTCCTTACTGTCCAGTGGGCCCAATAAGTAATGCTCATGCAGGCATACTTGCATCTAAGAAACAGTAACGCATGAAACGTATGTATTTTTAATAACACGAGTCATGGAATAGCCGTTGCATGCAGCGGATATGGCTCACGAAGTGAAATAAATAAATAAATAAATAAATAATTATGAGCAAGCATATGATAACTACAAAATACATAAGGATTGTTGATGGGTATCACAAATGTCACAGACATGAGACATTCTATTGTGAAAATTTAAGATGGCAAAATATTGACAATATTTTCGCCTCGAATACGAAAGTATAACGTCAGAGTCAGGATTTCACTATAAAAGATCAATATGTATGATAATTGTGCGGTCACGCGGTGATATACGTAAGATGACGCTGATTTATTTTTAACAGGATAATGATGTTATCATTCTCACATCATCGTTACATTGGAGCTCTTTCATGCTCGCGTCTCATTCTCTATGTCATTTTTTTACCCGGACCTTCGTGGTATCTTGGGTACAGTTCACTACGTAACCTCGAGACGCTAATCTATTTACTAAGACCAACACCTATTATATTGTCTCAGCTTTCTAGCATGGACTCACACAATATAAACATATAACAATATTGTGTTTATATATATATATATTATAATATATATATATGTGTGTGTGTTGTGTGTGGTGTGATCGTGTGTGTGTGTGCGTGTGTGTGTGTGCGTGTGCGTGTGCGTGTGCTGTGTGCGTGCGTTGTGCGTGTGCGTGCTTGCGTGTGCGTGTGATTGTGCGTGTGCGTGTGCGTGTGGCATGTGCGGTGGCGTGTGCGTGTGCGTGTGCGTGTGCGTGTTGCGTGTCAATCGTATATGTGTGTGTGTGTGTGTGTGTGTGTGTGTGTGTGTGGTGTTGTGGTGTGTGTGTGTGTGTCGTGTGTGGTGTCGTGTGTAAGGTGTGTAGGTGTGTGTGTGTGCGTGTGGTGTGTGTGGTGTGTGTGTGTGTGTGATGTGTGTGTGTGTGTGTGTGTTGTGTTGTGTGTGTTGTTGTGTGTGTGTGTGTGTGATGTGTTGGTGTGTGTGGTGTGTGATGTGTGTGTGTGTGGGGTGTGTGTGGGTGTGTGTGTGTGTGTGTGTGTGTTACTATACTAGTGACCACCGAGGATGAAAATTTCGACACAACAGCACGACAGCATTATGAAATTTGAACAATAGCTGAGCCCATGCTCTATGATTTCGCTGCAGCGTCACAAATTACCGTCAGCTCCCGGCGGCACCACCCCTGAATGGCCTCACAACAGCGCCGAGGTGTGGTCGCCGCGTTAGCCGGTGTTTAGCTGGGCGTTGGTGGCGCACCCTTCCACCCATTGGTCACGTGCATTTCACGCGCCGCTCGAATGCCAGCACCGCGCGCAAAAACAGCGTACGACTACGATCAGACGAGTGTGAAACCCATCCCTTCGCCTCTCTCCATCTCTACAGTCCATCCCTTTGCCTCTTTCGCTCTCTCAAACATATTCCTTCGCCTCTCTTGCTTTCTCAAACTCATCCATTTGCCTGTCTTGAATAATCAAAAAGCGCTCTGAAACCCACCCCTGTCTTTACAGTCTTTTCAGTCCATCCATTCCCCTTTCACGCCCTCTAAAAAATATATGTCCGACTCTCTTGACCTATCAAACCCAGCCTTTCGACTCCCTCGCTCTCTCAACCACCTTTGCAAACTCCTTCATTTTAGGGCTATCTCGCTCATTCTTTGCCAGTACTATCCATACAAAAAAAATCAGAAGCGAATCAGAGAAGGTAGATAGTAATACATAATCAATCATTTGTTGACCGTACCACAGCCAAATTACGATGATATCACAATTGCAATATTGTTAGAAATGTTTGCTGCGGGTTTTCTACTCGACCAAACCACAGATACACGGACTCTGTAGTGCTGTACAACTCCAGATCACGAGCACATCCTTGCAACTCTCAAAACTGGTCTTGTCGACTAACTGCTCACTGCGTTCATAAGACAACTTTCACTGAGCTGTCGTATTGCCAGTAATACGGCTATTAGCCAATGGCGCCATTTAGCTATATTGGTCTGCACCAAGGCGCATGTCCAGTAAAATAATTACTCCTTGTCGTAGTTGTAGTGTTGCTCAAGCATGTGTGCAGTGACCTGACATACTTCTGAACTACCCCACGCTATGTGCTGCAACGTCAATAAACCATTACAAGATGACTTTTAAACCAGGGTCCTTTGAAAGATCTAAACGTTATCGTTTCCTGCTTGCATCTCAATCGGTGAAAGTGCAACACAAATGGGTCTGTGGTTATCTAAAGCTTGATTGCGAATACGACCACTGGTGTTCCATCCATAACAATGCCCTTTTTACCGAACGGGAGCGAAGCGCCCGTGAGGTTTCTTGTCAATTTACTAGACAAATTTGCATTGGTCCCGGCCTGGTCCAGCCCGGCCCGACACGGCCGTGCAGACGCTTTTCGGAAGCTAATAACTTTGCAACCACTGTCTGGATGGAGGTTGGGGTTTCACCATTGGATACCTTAATAAAAAATACTTTGAGCACAAATATGTGCATGAAAGATATAATTTAATTCAATTAATAGTTCTCGTCGGCATAATTTACGTCACCGAAGCCTTCCATAGACAGCGAATTTCGATATAAGCATTGATTTATGCGATGAAGCATGCAATGCTCAAGACGTGCGCTCCCTTTTGGTGGATTCGAGAAAGTCTGTCTGCACACCTGTCACCGGACTGTCACCAGTCACCCTGTCACCCTGTGACCTGTCACCAGACAGGTCCGGGTGCTCGTCACGTGCACCCTGAGATAGTCAGCCGCCGACTATAGGCCAGAAAATCGTTCTAGCCCGCCATAACTGATTATTGACTGCTATGCTTATTGGTTCAGCCGGTCCATTGGTATGGGAACTTGGAGCAAGTGAATTATGAATTTGAAACCATTTCGTACTAATTCCATCGATTTAATCATCTTTTGGTCAGCAGATGGCTCTTGATTCGGCGGGCGTAGGCCGGACACGTATTTCGGTTTGGCCAACTATTCTGATTGCCAAACGACTAGTAACTTAGGCGAGGCACAAGTCAGTCAAAAATATGATATTGCTTCTGAAATTCGGTTAGGTATCGTCCATACTCTTGGTTCTCCAATTTAATCCGTGTTTTCTTCAATTTTTTAAACCCTCGCCGTACTCTGAATTCTAAAGCGACTTCCCTGAGGGTTTTATTACATAAATCACTACGCATAATAGTTTTATCTTGCTGAATTTCAGTAACCAAGTGAAAAACAATTATATATTCTTCAGATTTGCATTGACTTGGTTGAGAAGTTTTTGAAAGATAATGACGTTTTAGTGGACGTCAATGTTGGTGGTAAGACGATAAATGTTGAAAAATCGTTGAAAATCGAGTTTTGTAGCCAATTGCAAACCTAAAACGATCGCAGATGGAAAAGTTATTTTTTCTTTAAACTGACAAACTCGGATTTTCACAATCTTATTTTTTTTGATCCCCAACTAAAATAAATTATATTTTTAGGAAAATCACTCAAGATCAATTTCAAAAATATTAAAAACGAAATACTGTAAAAGCAATGGGTAATGAACATACCTAAACCAAATTTTCAGAGCAATTCATTTATTTTTGCTGAGGGTCGATGGCTCTCTAGTGTAGAAAACTCATCCGCTATTTGGTGAAAATCATCTTTTATTCAATGTTTTTGGACAGATACGGAAAAATATTATATATATATTTAAGTATTCGTTGGTGGACAAAACTTGACTAGGAATATGCTTTTATTACATTTATCAATTTAAATGCGAGTTTCCTCACAGAGCAAGAATCGCTATTCCTGGAAGTGGTCGAGTTGAGGTCATTCACTTGACTGGAAGAGTCAACACCGTTGTTAAACTAAACATTGCATACTTTAGATCTCACATGAACAGGCAACATGCTGGTTCTTACCGTGTTGCTCTACTGTTGCTTGGTTTGGACGTTAACAGGGGGTCCCACCTTCCCACTTTTGCGAACGGCAAGCGGCTTGCGAGCGCGCGGGCGGCAGAAATAATACAATCACCCGCTTGGATGCGGGGGCAAGTTGGGGCCAGGAAGTTTGACTTCCTGCAGCAACCAAACCATTGAGGGTCAACCTACCATGCTCGTACTTCCGTTTATCGTGTGTTATTCATTAGATCGGTGTCTATGAAAAACTTCATTCAAGTTTTTTGCTGACATTTTTTGTTGTGTCAACAAAAAATGTAGTTTGAAGCAGGAAAACCCTACTGTTTAGTTTTAAATTTGATTTCAACAGTGTAAGCAGGTTCCATTTTTAACTTAAAAACGATGCACCTTTTTAATATTTTGTTCTTATCTCATTTTCGTCATTACATCGTACATACTCCCCGGGTTTTTTTTTGGAGAGCCGCGGACTCTCTTGCTGTATGCTTCGATACAAAGTTCCGTGTTTTCGGTGCCGTTTATACCTTCATGTGTGATGGCATACAAAATATTTGATCATATTCTTAGTTCATGGTCAAATTCTGACATTTTCATGTATGTTTCATATCGATATGGAAGAAATCAACTCCGATCGATTATGGCGGCTTAGATGGCCCTTGTGGCGCCATATTGCGCCGGGACAGGATGACCACTCATTGCTCTAATGAATGTGCAGCGACTCACAACAGCGGCCGGCAGTCGCCGCCACCAACAGTGCGATACCTGCATTAATCATACTGCAACGCTCCCGGCTCTGAACGCATGCTGCACGCTCCCCGGCTCGGAGTTCTGACGCCTGTTGCCAGATGCGATTTTTCCATGTCAGATCGTTTGTTCTGCAGTGGCAAGTGTCAGGGGTTGAATAAGAATGTCGCGTTTCCGATAATAAACACTGCGGAAAACGGTGTCTGGTGAGTAACTTCAACTTCCCAAACGACCACAATGAAAACGACATGGGCAGATTCAGTATTTTTGGGGCAGGGCATAGGGGCGCTTTTGAGCGGGGACACACGGGGCACCATTTTCCGGGGAACAGTGAACAACATTTTTCATGGAACAGGGGCGGCATCAGAGGGAATAGAGGGAGTGGAAGACATTTTCCGGTAAATGGGGCGCTGTACTTCAAATCATAAGCGGCGCATCTTGTGAGTTTTTCCGATTTGGGCTGAATTTAAAGTCGAGAGAAAGTAAGATAGACACTCAATATGAATTATACAACAAAAAATCAACTGCAAAAAGAGATCTCTTGCTTTCATATAGTAGTTTGCATTTGCTAGAAATTAATTAATAATATATAAAAATATATAATTAGTTATTTTTGAAGTAGTCTTAATGTAGTTATGACGTCGTCAGTAGCACGTATATTCGAGCAGAGATATTGTCTAATATATGTCTAGAATCATCAGATTAATGTAATATGGCTAAGGTCATTCACGACACCTCTCTCCTGGCACTGCAAAATATACAAAATTCCTTTCCTTTTTCCTTACCCCTGCGAATCCCCCTCCCCTCCTCTCTCTCTTCTCTCTTCCTCTCTTAGATAACCTACATAAATCTGCTTAGCTCTCATCTATGTTAATAAAACCCACCATGACCCTCCATTCGGGTCATCATATTATCTCATCCCTGATTACATGGATTTAGCCCGTGAGACCCGTTTTTTCTGTCGATAATTGAACTAGGAATGGCCCGAATCAGATCATATTTCGCAACAGTCCTATTTCCACCCAGCTCCACTTCTGTGCCGTATAGTCTGTTAACAAAAAAGCCTTATGGTATTGTCATTGACTCGTAACGTTAAAATCTGCTCGGTAAACCAAATAGGCTGTGATATTGTGACCTCAGCAGCACGTGACTGCCGGACGATGGAACGATAAGACAGCACGCGAATTTTGGGTACAACTCACGTCACGGGTGCCTCTACTGTGGCATGGGTTCTACCAGCAGATCTTTAACGTTACGAGTCAATGACAAAATACCAAAGTTTTGATTTTTTGTTAACAGACTATACTGGCCAAAACGGCGTCCTGGTGAAATATGACTGTACAAAAATTGATTCGGTTCGGATATTTCTTAAATTAATGCCAAAGAAGTGTCTCCACCAAGTCTGAAATCTACTAGTTTACCATAAAATTCCCCCTGCTGCCCAGTGCCATTTCTCGGTCTGCCGAAAATGAAATCCACCCGACCCTCTCTCCCGCGTCTGCCAAAATGCGCGCTGCTCTGAACATACAAATCGATCAGTAAATCCCATTCAGTCCCTCTCTCCGGTCTGTTTCTCACCACTTCATTAGCCACGCAATCAAACGCAAAGAGGCTTCTCTTGGCTTACAAGTCCGAAGGTGTTCAGTTAAAAGACACGAATGATGAGCTAGGGCTTCTTCCGGCTTTCGACTGAGGCCTGGCTCACTCGTCCATAGTTTGGACCTTTTAGATCCAATAACTTCTGTAATCCTGTGCGTCGCCAACAGTGGGACCTGGGAGACCCAGGCCCCGTCAGGGTCGCTCTGGCCGGTGTTCGTTCCCCCCCCCCCACAGTTCGCATGATTTCAACTTGGGCCCTATGGGGCTAGCCCTCCCCAAGCCTCTGGCTGCCCCACTCAAAACTGTGAGCGATGCCACTGGTTTTAACCCATTGCCAGATACATTTATGCGATCATTCACTGCCAGTCTGTCAGCATCACTGTCAGCCACCAGGAATAGCCTATCGATGTTTTCTGCTTAGAGCTGGTCAAGCGGCGTCTGACGTAAGTGGTCGGCTTGATGAAACTTGCAGGGCTGGTAAAAACGGTTTCAGTGGCGCCCGACCAAATCTGGCCGAAACAAAGTGGCCCGTGACCCCGTGACCTGAGGGGCTCCTCTGTGCTGGCTAGGGACCCATTTGGGATAATCCATTTGTTCTCAAGTAAAACAATGGAAGAATACTCGGAAAACAAAATTACCCAACCTTAACACTTTCAGATGCGAAGCCCAAAGGCAAACCGAGCTCGACACGTAATTGAACATCGCTTTCAGATGCTGAGGCAGATCGAAATCGGAACGTAATTGAACATACACGACCGGGAAATCGTTGGCCACGCAAAAAGACTCGAACAATTGCTCACTTGAGGCCCGGGGCGTGACAGACCGACCGGAAGCAGACATAGTCACACTTTTATTGCCACAGTTGAGCGTGGGCCGGTATACCACGTAGTATTCGTGTCCTTAATGATGTTCCTGAGCCGGCGCCGGCCCGGCCGATGAAAAGCGGTACACGACGTGACGTTTCCGGACCGTGAGGTGAGCTGTCTGCTTTGACGTCCGTCTTGACGTGGCACCGCTCTGAAGAGGTGCTCGACATGGATACGGTCCGAGTCAGAGGGTGGGGACATGAGGGATGTTGCTTGATCGGAAGAGTGACGAGTCATTGTTACGTGGTCTTCAGGAGCCGGGTGTCGGTGTCGCTGTTGGGTAAGAGATGGTAGATGTGAACTGTGATATGAGTAAGGAATAGGTAGGTTGAATGGAGACCTGGTGGATAATATTAAAATGTTGCATAGTACGATAAAGGTATTGGGTACGGCGTTATGTCAAAGTACATATTAATATTTTACATTAAATCTTTATTTTTAGCGACGCTGCACAATGCGCACATGAAGGTTAAGAGGAAATGTTGCAAGCAGGGAAACGTTACCATCTACAATCGGAACAGTTAGAAGTAAGGTTCACAGCAATGATGCCAATAAGCGAATAATAACTTTAGGTTTTGACTACAAAAAGGATAGCAGTTATTTTGTTATCATACCTAAACGATTTGCCGTTAATGGCCCAAATTATAGGTTTAGAGCTCTATTTACAAAATCATTTCCATCAACAAATCTTGAGTGCTGTTAAGTGCGAGCATACAAAATCCAGAGTGCACTGTATGAAAACAACACTATGCTGCCTTCAACCCAATTCACAAGAACTATGTGGTTTTTCCAAATACGCGCCCCACCATTCTAGTCTGAACGCCAGTGCAGATCGAGCCATATATGCACGATTCCTCCTATTCCCTGAGGTGAAGTAGTCGGCACGCTAATTTGCATGCCGAATGTAGGTATATCGCTAATAATACGCATGCCGCTAATTTGACCGAGACACTGTGCCCTTGTTAGAACAGATACCTTCCACTAGTGTGGTAAAGTTCCATGAATTAAACGGCATGGTGATCAACGATGCATGGAAACGATAACTGCACTTGCGTGTTTTTCGGCACGGTGAGCATGCATAATTTGTCGATAAACTCCACCTCCGTAGCACAACACATACAGCGAGCACGGCGGTAGATTGACGGTACTTGTCGGAGCCTCTGAACTCCGACAGCGGCGTCACTGATAACAGTGCCGCTTCGTCATCCTAATCCAGAGCAGCAGCAGCCAATTAACCGCCCTCATTTGGCGGACCCGTTCACCAGCCGACCTGTTGACCGGCCGACCTGGCACACGTAACCACCGCTGCAAACGATAACCAACGAGAACCGTCTGACGTATGGCCCCGCGCAGTTCCATCCGTTGCGGTCTCAGCTGCTGCGAGCCAGAAGAGGCCGGCGCCGGGCGGGTCGGTAGCCCGCCACCTCGGTGTCATTAATATCCCATAACTCCTCCTCAGACCGCACTGCAGCGTCTCGCTCTGAGTTCACGAACGGTCGCCGAGTCGCTCCTGCAGACCACGCCACGGGATCGCGCTGCTCTTCACGGGTCGCCGCGCGCCACCGTCACCGTCGCGTCGCGCGGCCGACCAGAGGCGGACCGGAGGCCGACCAGAGGCGCAGGCCGGCCGCGGGAAGTAAAAACGTCCGAGAGTCAGGTCGTGGCCTGCCGCCAGGGCCCTGGCACGCCTTCTGGCGCCTGCCTGGACTCGACAAGAGGGTCGGACTAGAGAGGCGGGCGTCAGAGCCGCCGCCGGCGGTCACGTATCACGAATATCAGGGTTTTATAGAGGCAATTACGAGCGAGGGGTGGCGGCGGACAACTGTTGAGGCAGGTTCCCTGTGGTGGGAAACGATGCCTCCCTAGATGCGGAAGGGGTGGTCGTGAGTTTCACAGGCAATGTCATAGAGGTCAAAGAGATAAAATTCGAATTTGGAAAGGGGTCATATTATTGATCTGGTGTCATCTTGTAAACTTCTAAAATCATTATTATTTAAGTGCAGAAGCCTACCGAACCTCCTAGGTGTATCGGGTGTGACGCAAATAAAGGAATGTATGCATCCATAGACCTATGCAACCTAAGCAAAGAACCTATGGAGCAGCCGTAGGGAGATCGTCCTCAGCGAACCATTTATTGAGATCCACATACGTGTACAATTCAATTAATTTAGATCCACATCCGTGTATTGTGTGTGTGCAGCCGCACTGAACGCCCAGCAGCGACCCCTGCCCCTCCCTGTCGCGCGCCGGCCTGACCGTGGCCCCACACGGTCACTGTTGTGGGTCGACCCCAGCACGGCGCCACTTGAGAAGAGTGATGCTGCTGTTTTTACTTATTGGAGCGCACAGTTCATCCATCAGGCTGCCGGAGCGCACAAAATAGGTCAAAGGGAGCGGGCGATGATTTAGACATCGGCTATCTCCTTCCCCAGCTGGGGGCTCCGTGATAAAATCCGCACAGAGTGCCCTGCCGGCCAGTTCAGATGGATTGCTCTTCGATGGGTTGATTTATGATATGCTGAGCAAAGAACGCGTTCTTGATGACCTTATAATTTGACTTGAATGATTCTGTGCTCACGTAAAAAGGCGGCTTGGCGTGATGGATCGTGGAAGCCACGCCAGCTGATTATGCAACAAAAGTTTGTAATCTGTCTTTACTTTTGTGTTAGTATTTCACTATACTAATTTGTTTATTAACGCATAGCATACAGCCGTTCATGGGTGTCAGAAGTAGTGATATGCTAGGTGTTACAGCATACATTTTGACTTAAAGAAGCCGGACAATAGCATGGGAGTTAACGGTATCTATGGCTCCTCTGGTTCTTCAGAAGTCACGCTATTGACAATACAAATGTGTGGACCGAATATTCCACCACAGCAGAACTGGAGGATGAAGAACAGAGCCAAACGGTACATTATGCAAAGAAGACGATGAAGAGCCGAGACTGCCGTACCAGATTTGACGTCTGGCAGCTGATTTACAAATGAACGTACAAATAGAGAGACGGGCAGTCAATCATCCGGAGAAAATCCGACAGAGACGAGGCACGGATGTGCTCCAGAATTCGAGCCAACCGCCTCTGGACTGAATCTGATTTGATTCTAGAAATCAGTGAGACAGCCAACCGAAGTGATACGTTACGGTTCGTTAGACAATTCCAGAGTGACGACTTTATCTGCGTGTTCACATGATCTGATTGCAGGGAATCTGTCTGCCAAGCAATCATACTCAAGCACATTATTTCCAATTATCACATCGATTCTTATATGTCCGAGTCATGTGATTAGATAGCATAAGAACATTAGGTAGACATCTTTATTCTTCAAAGAAGCACCTTCTAGTTCAGCTCAATGCAGCGGCATTGCTGCCTGCCCAGGAAGTTCGGCGCAGGACCTCCGTGTGTCAGAACATGCGCAGCAAGGTCGGGTTATCCCTCAGAAGTAAGAACACTTCTGATCGCAGAGCACTGCCTGGTCAACTCTGCTGCTAGTCCAGCTTTGCTACCGTCGTGGCACGCTACGGTGCGACTTTTGCGCTCCGTGGGACTGCCAATGACCCAAGACAACTGCGGGGCTGGAGTTGGGGACGGTGGGGGGAGTTATGAGCCGAGAGCGACGGGGTATCTTTAATGGGAGGTGTCAGATCGGCCGGCCATCGTCGGGAGGTTTATGATTGCATGTCGCCACGCGTCGGCTGCGATGACGGAGGTCCGAATCGGCCACCCTCTGGCGCCGGGTCTACAGAGAACAGTGTCAATTCTGCAGAAGGTGAGGATGTATTGGCAATCATTTATGCACAATTGCACGAGTGGAATGCTCTGACTGCCGTGGTCGACGGGGAACTGAATTGTGGTGGCGTTGTCCAATTTATGTTGAGTTCTTTACGGAGTAAGATGCATTATACATGCGATGCATGGCACAAGCAACGCTGCGAAAGAACAACAGCAGGTAACGTATCGAGTTAAATCGCAGTTTATCAGCGCTATTTGCATGTGATACACGCAGTTTAACGGCAGTATCATTAACCGCGATGATGGATAAGACCAAATAAGCTCCAGCCGTTTGTTCACATTCATCTCAGGTAGCTCAGATAGCTGCTTAGTTATGTGTGACACAGCAGAAGGCACAAACTTCCGCATGCCGAATTAGCGAATATACAATGGCGAAAACGCTTCAGTAATGGCATTGCTTGATTAAAGTATAATACGCATTTTCTGATTACGTTTTCCGTGGAGATAGATAAATTGCTTACCTATGGTGCCAAAAAATGAGACTGATAAAATATAACTATAAGAAATACATTCATATTTTATGTGTATTTTAAACTACACGCAGCCAAGGACAGATTGGCTGCGCTCTGTGTGTGTTATGAGGGTTAAATCCAATGGCACATTTCCCAAAAGTTGTTGAGCGGAAGGCGGGTAGCAGGCCGTCAGCCATCAGCGAAAAGTTGTTCACCGAGGGCGGGGGGATAGCAAGCCGTCAGCGAGAAGTTGTTGACCGAGGGCGGGGGGATAGCAAGCCGTCAGCGAGAAGTTGTTGACCGATGGGAGAGGTAGAGCTTGTCCATCAGCTACTGTACGTCCGGCCGTTTGCTTGTGGACAATCATAGATTCAGGAACCATTGGGGCCTTGGGGCATGACCCTTGTCCCCTTGCACGCAGAAAACCGCCTATCTACACTCATCCTTCTTTGGACTGGAATACAAAAGTGATGATATTAGGCATAATAAGCAGGCCTAATAGAGCTCGATGTCACCCTGATCTCGTGACCGTTCCACCGCCTCCTCAGGGGACAGCCCCAATAATGACGCCAAGCTCGGCGGCACCTGCCCGGAGCGCCGGCCAGTCAGGTCAGTATTTATGCCATCCGTCACAGTAGTGCATTATTCATCTGGTAGCCATGAATACCATCAGCTGGGCAGTCGGCTGGGGTCGAGCCAGGCGGACCGCGGCAGCTACTGAGATGGATGGAGGCCGGCCCACGGCAGCTCACAATTACGGCCTACTCGAGTGTGAAATATTCCCCGTGCCTTCCGCTAAACACCGGCCGGTGGACTGGCATTAGCGGCGCCCGGGTCAAATACCATCGCCTCAGCGGTGGGCTCAGCGCGCCGCTGAGACAACTAATGACGATCAGATTCGCAGAGCTGCGGTGATGACGTCGGCGGCGTCGTGCGCGATGGTGGTGGCGCGTTGGCCGGGCGATAACCGCTACTTACGCACGCAAGGCGTCTGAGATCCGTATCACCTGTCATCAGCCTGCCATTTGGGCCGGTGGTGGGTAAGCTGCGCCGCCGGGCTCCCAGACCTGGCTGGTAGGCTGCGCCGCCGGGCTCCCAGACCTGGCGGGTGGCTGCGCGCCGGCTCATTCCAATGAGAATCCTGGCGGGTAGCTGCGGACCGCTGCTCCCAGACTGCGCCGGGTAGGCTGCGCGCCGGGCTCCCAAACTGGCGGTAGGCTGCGCCGCCGGGCTCCCAGACCTGGCGGGTAGGCTGCGCCGCCGGGCTCCTGTTTACCGGCCTTCACATCGTCGACCTCCCCAGGACTTCATTATGACCTCCCGACGCGTCCGAATGGGGATTAAGACACAATATTGATGATTTGGATTAAATTCGATGGGATTCACGTGGAGAGCGGGATGGATTGGGCGAGATAATGAAACAATTGAACCGTGGCGCGCTTGACTAATGGGTCTCGTAGCGCTGCGCTGGAGAACGCCGTCCGCGCGCCGCGTTCGACGCACACCTGCGCACCGAATTCCGGGCGAGAGCGACGCTTTCGACGCAGCGGGAGCAGGCATTCCTTGTGCCGCGTGGTCCTTGAAAGCTGAGCGCTTTGTGTTGTTGGTCGAGGGAGTTCAGTGATGGTGAGTGTCCTCTTATATGTAGAGTAGGTGGACAGGCAGTCATATCGTTGATGTATCTGATACTTTGTAGGTAGAACTTGCAGGCTTTGCAATTTCGCTTCAACAACAATCCCAATCCAAGCCCAGAGGCATGTCAGCATCATCTCGACTCTGGGGATTACGTTATGCCACACGGACAGCTACACGCCGAGATACAACGGCCGATAAAGTACGCACAAGGGCGATAATGTAGACACGTCTCTGCCCACGCGTATACGGCTGCTGTTGACATACAGCTACTTAGATAATGAGCCAGAGGAGAAAGTGTTCGTTTCCTGCGCCCGACTGGCATCCGATACAAACCAGACGCTTCTGGTGCCGGGTGAACCGTTTTCACTGTTGGAACATCTGTGGCGGTGCTGCCGGGATATTTCCAGAATGAGGAGAAATTCACGTGCCGACATAAATGCGCCGTAATTAAACCGTTGAATGTCGATCGGTGATTAACGAAGAAAGCGCATGTGACTAATTGTTTTCCATGCCGACGCTTTCCGTCACGCTGTTCGATGAGTGTGTGGTGCCTGGCACTGCACGTTGTCGTATAATTCTTCAAACTTCAATTAGTCAGGTACACAACCGGCTTAGTGTATTACAGACATACGAAAGGATTATAACAGGTTTGCTTCCTCTTGGAAGTAAGGAATAATTTGCCGTACGTGTAAATCGAATTTCTGGTGAGTTGGTGACAAGTACAATTAACTGCGTGCTTTACAAATAATTATCTCGGAAGTTGTAAGACTACACCACTATTTTAAAAGCAGCAGTTTTTTAACCTAGGACACCATTTGTCATATCACATTCACACAAAGAGACACAGATGATATTTCAAAATTTCGAAAACTATCCGAACAGCTCGACTAATTTTATGAAAACATAGTATAGCATTCCGCCATTGAGACTGCTTCCTAATACTCTTTGTATAGTCATAATTCAAAATATCCGAAATATTGAGACTGTCGTAGCCGCTGGATTTCGAGGAAAAAACACAGGGTCCGTGTATCACTTGTATATCTTAATTGATATGGTAGTAAGTACGAAATACGAATAGGTACATTAAATTTCGGACGTACTTTTGCAGCTCCAATACACCACTATCCCCGAGGAAATGACCCAGCTATACTCAACAGCATTCCATTCATCTCACTTGGCCTGACATGTTGGACCAATCAACCGTCAGCGATCAATGCGATAACTCCCTAGTCACGGCGTCACAGTCACACATGACGTCACACGAGTCACAGCGACCTCACAGCGCGACCATCCACGCTTGACGCTGCGCCAAGCAGCATCTCTTTTCATCCCTCCCGTCTCATCCGGGGGACGCGGCGCCCCACGCAGCGCCCCACGCAGCGCCCCAAAATAAATGACACGTCGCCGCGCAGAAAAAGTCGGCCGCGCCGCGCGGCAGACAATCGCACCGCGAGTGGGACGATGCCGGCGCGACGGCTCTATCCGGGACCACAAAGCCGTCCGAGTGTCGGCCCGGCCGGGGGTCGGGGCAGGGAGGCTCTGCGAGGTAACCACCCCGACATTGGATCTATCGCCTGAGCTGTCCCAGAGGAGGCGACTTCGGCAGTCCCTGAACTGCTGAACTGAACTGTACCGACACTGGGCCGGGATAGGGTCGGGATAGATCGGAAATCGGCTTCTGGTCGAGTGACAACAAGGTCCAGGTGATGGCTGGTACCGGTTTCCGGTTAGCCTGCAAGTGTTAGCGGTCCTTAGTAGCATTACAGGCGCTTCTGGGGGCAAATTGAATGTATGTTTGGTAAAAATGCAAATGTTTTGATTACATTTTGATTTGTTTTTCCGTATGAACTATATCTTTTGCTGAAGGCTGCAAAACAATTAATATAAAAAGCAATTATACACTGCAGTTTTGTATGTAAGTCCATTAATTTCAGAAAAGTAACTATATTTTTTATTCGCCCTATACAAGAACTTAGGCATTATCGGTATCAAAAAAGCAAAGAACGCTTCCTAACGTTGCTTCTAACTCTATTCACACGAAGTCATGGAAATGTGTACGATGAATATTAATTATATTCCTTACGTCCATGAGTTTCGTAACCAGCCAGGTGCAGTTCAGAATCACTTGATGAATAGACGTAGCTTATGGCATTAAGCTGCTCCTGGCAACTCATTAAAATTAAACCATCGATAACTCCCCTGACGAATTAAGATCAGCGGCCAGCGTCAGCCTACATTACGTCGTAATAATCATTTGTTTTCGTCTTCTTTCAGCCGATGTACACATAAGCCTCCTGCCGGCCGGAATAATTGCTATGATTACTAAGAGCTCCGACTTTTCGCCAATACATCTTACCAGCAAAGCTCTTTCTTCACCGTCGCTGCCGGTCTGATGATTTTTCCCTCGCATCATGTAAATACTTGACACGCTCTGTTGACCCCACGCACCACCGTGGCGGATGTCTAAATAGACCCGCTGTAATGTACGAGACAACACGACACAGAGGCAAATGAGATGTTTGGGAAATAATGAAACCGCCCACTCTCATCGGATGGTGCAAGGGAGACCTGCGTGACCGGTGTTTACAATTATCGCTACATAATCAGAAGCCAATTTTTAGCAGTAATAGTCTTTTTATACAGCCTGCTCCTCCCAGGCGGTAAAAACGTGCTCCCTTCATTAGACACGAAAGGAGCCGCCACATTCCACTGAGACAGCGTTCATGTTACGTGACATTTGACCTCTGGCCTCTGACCTCTGACCTCTGGCTGGCAGACTGTTGTCGGCTATCAGCTGGTGTAATAAACATGACATAATTCCGGCCCTTAATCGCTGTGTTTGATATAGTGAATATGAGACTTCATGAATACAGCTTAACACCCCGGTTGATGTGAGAAATGCACACAATGGTTCGCCTAAGTTTTACTAGTAGAAGATTACCCGAAATATAAATACAAATATTAACCAAAAACAATTAGTCATTATAATATCGGTCGTTACGTATATGTTCGAAGCAAGTCAAATATATAAAAATAAAATACAAATAATTCTTTAGACAGATGAAACATTTTACAATAACATCTCAATGCAATGCCTGCTATTTGTTCAGTAAGAAAACAATAGTTGGCAGTATCAAATTACTAAGTGGTTGTAAGGAGGTTGTTCAAAATGATCATTTTTTTAACAACCTCCTTACAATGAACAAGTTGCTAAACTTTCTCCAACTCTTATCATACTAAGTGGTTCACTCGGTTTAAACTAGATCACAAAGCACCCTTTGACGAACCAGCCGCACAGAACACAACCTACAAGCTTTGAAGCTTGTGCCCCGCGTCTCTTCTACAAGGGATCGTGCTCTCCATTATCCTCCAATCAAACCTGCCTCCTCCTTCCCTGTACAAACCCGTAACGGGACCCATCCCAAACACTCGGCTGAGAAGGATGCTGCTTCCCAGCGCCCGTCTGACTGACATCCCACAGCAGCCACGGAGACAGTCCTGGAAGCCGTCCTTTCAGAGAGCTCTGGCAGCGTCCGAGGCGGCCGTCAGCCCGCCCTGTCGCTCCCCAATCAGATGACATTGTGTGCGGCCGCCACTGGTCGGCGCGCACGGCAGATGGGTAATCGGAGCCGACACCAGAGGGACGCACTCAATGGTGGCGGACACTGCGTCTGGACAGGCCATTTCAGGCTCCCGTTTCACGCCGGTCATTGCCGAACCGGCGGCGCTTTATCGGCTGTCGCCTGCGGCATTTGCGACGCGGCTGTCGCGGCATTTGTGACGCGGCTGTCGCGGCATTTGTGACGCGGCTGTCGTGGTGTTTGTGACGCAGACGAGGACCTTTGTGGCGCGGGACGCTTGTGGTTGACGAGACGGACCGGGAGCGGACGTTGTGCTTCAGTTTGCTATGTGGTGGACGTAGGTGCCTATTATGGTCATTTGCTTTCGTCGGAGCATTTATGCCTGCGAACAATGAAGTACCGTAGCTAATTTGCGTTTCATAAGTAAAGGCAGGCAATAAATAGTCCCTAAGTGAGTCTGATAATGATTGATGACCATTATTAGATGATATACCTGGAAGTGAAGTATTTCAACAACAATAATTGCATGCATGCAGTTTGGTGTCATATATATATATTATGCATTGACTTGGTTGCATCGCATTTCAATGTTCATTCGTGTAAACCGGGATGTTTAACTGCACATTTTTGGAAAACTCTAATATAAAATCATGGATTTCAACAGGCATATTTGGGAAACATATTACTTGAAACGGAATGCACTTAAAGGGAATGTTTCACTTTTCTGAAAGTTGTCAAATATACGCCAGTTGTAATGAACAATATGAAATAAGTGCTGCTGAAAACGATGGTGATATTTGTTTCTGAAAAAGTAACTTAACTTTTTTGGGGGGACAATGACGTCCTTATTGAGCGTCATACAGCGCTCAATAAGAACGTCATCGTCCCCCCAAAAAAGGTTACTTTTTCAGAAACAAATATCACCATCGCTTTCAGCAGCATTTATGTCATATTGTTCGTTATATATATATATATATATATATATATATATATATATATATATATATATATATATATATATATATATATATATATAATATATATATATATATTATATATAGATAGATAGATAGATAGATATATAGAATCAGAGAGCTTTGAAGAAACCTTTAAGCTCTAAACAAATTATGGCACAATCTTTTAGACAATCCTGGCGACTTGAATACAATTTTTTATATCGTATTCGCAGGAGGTAATCCAGCCAAGGATCAATAAATACAAGTCGTTGTTATCCCAGGACCAACAATCTTGAAGTGGCTGTCAGTCAATCAGCGGCTTGACTTGCATAGACCCCTTTTTGCAAATTCAAAACTAATTGGCTTAAAAACGGTTAGAATCTGGGAAAAATGATTTGAGTAATTTATACTTTTCAATAACGGGGGCATTCCACGAGAAATCGATCAGAGCGACACCCGTTCCTTATGTCACCGATTTGGACCAAAATTGGTATTTAGCGTTATCTGGGGAGCTGAAACGAGCTGAGCGGGTTTTACTGCAAGCCAAGTAATAATTTATGCAAACTTGTATACGATTCATTTATTCCGAACGATTCAATCACGACTCAAAATCCACGTTAGTTGATTCAAACACGACTCAATCAGACCTTCAATGTTTTGCATTCGATTCAATCAAATACTTTGAGCCAGAGCTTCCGACTCAATCGATTCAAAATTATCTTAAGCCATGTATCAGTCCCAATTCAATCATTTTGAATCATATAACGACTCAATCACAACTCAAACTATGACTACATAGTACATTTGCAACTTAAAACTGATAAGTGATTTCATAGTTCTTATCTGTATTCATATGTTGACAGGGGCGGATCCAGCCCCTTGGTTTGGGGGGGGAACTTTTTTCCGGTTCAAAAGGGTACCCCTTTTTCTCCACGGATTTGGGCTTTTCACCTTATTTGGGCATTTATAGATTAAAAAATTACAATTTTTCCGAAAAAAAACGGAAAAAAACGGAAAAAAATTTCAGAAAAAAACACTTTTTTCTTTCTTTTTGGGGTAAAAAATCGTGGAAAAATCACTTAAATACTCTCAGAACACCATTTTCATAGTATATACACACGTAAGTAATTAATAATAACGTTTATCTCGTACCAACTCGCAGGGGCGTCACCGATAATTATTGAGGGGGTCGGGTGAAATGACGAGAAACGTATATCCGTTTTGTCTGCGTGCATGCCTTTGCAACATTTTTAATGTATATTTCCATGTATATAATACGGCATTGGTTTGATGTTAGGTTTTAATTTAGGTGTTTTTAGGGGGCCGATGTCCGCGTCATTATCCGTTCGCGTTTTCGCCTTTTCGGAACTCGGCAGGGGCCATGCTTAACTTGTACCAGCTTGAAAATTAACCCTCCACTCAGGGGGGCCTGACAGGCCTCCCTTGATGTTTCTGAAATCACTTTTACTCAATGCGGCGCATCTTGTGAAATTTCACTTAGCTGAGTTACAACAATTATTCTATGCTGGGCCAAAAATTTCACTGAAATTTGGTTAGTTCATTTGGAAGAAAATGACGTTTTAGTGACGATTATAGTTGGTGGAAAGACGGGTAACTATATTGTAAAAATTCGTAGAAAATAGAGCCTTTGCAGAAATTGCTAACAGTAAGTGACAAATATCGAAAATGCAATTTTAATAGGAAAGGCCTACTCGGATTTCCGAAATTTTGGTTTCTTACCCTTAAAAAACTGAAAAATGTGGGAATCACTAAAAATTAAAAATTGGTCAAAGATTTTGAAAAACCGAAAGATAAGTTGAGAGAACTAAATTATGGAAATTGCCCCCAAATCAAATTTCAAGCAATGACTTGCAAAACTATTTGTGATTATACATTTGGCTCCCTAAGTTAAGAAAACTTTCATGACGTCATTTTAATCACTTTTGGGACTTATTTTGACCAGAATACCAACAAAAAAATACATTTTCTGTAATTTCTGAGAACAAAAATGGTCTAGGGCCAATATTTTATTCTACATTTATCCAATTTCTCATCATGAGGTTTCTGACGGAGAAAAAACCGCTATTCTTGGACGTGATCGGGTTTCGAGGTTCATCACTTGACCTGGAAGTTCCAACCCAATGACCTGGAAACTAAAAAAAATGCATACCGTTAGATTCCTCACATGACAGACAAACAGCTGGTTCTTAATTTACCGCTTGCTCTATTGAATGGCTTGGTTTTTGGAAGTTAACAGGGAATCCTGTCAGCCCCCCCCCCCCCCGACGGCGGAAGGTGGAAATACGTAAGGCGAGGGCTATATTGTATGAAGTAGGCCCTGGGGGGCCAGGAATTACGTCAAGGAGAGCCTCAGTCATACATTTTTTTTTCCATTCCAAATTTTGTGTAAGCAATTACGAAACTGTTGATGCCGCGAAGCGGCCGAATTTTTCCAGTTTGTATTGTGAAATAGCTGGATTTTTTACTGCTTCAAAGATATTTTAACGATAATTGTTATCTTTTTCTGAGTACCAGACTCAACCATGAATACCAATTAGTACCAAAACAGTCCGTATTAAATAATGTGGGTATTCACTGATATCCTTGGGGGGGGGGGGGCAAAAGATATGTTGGCTCCACCCTTTTTCGCTTGGGGGGGGATTACCGGATTGGCCCCATTGGATCCGCCCCTGTATGTTGAAATTGTTCATGGATATTAGTTATTAGCCATTTCGACAAATAATTATTTTGCGCGAAATGTTTTAAAACATTTTAAAATGTTTTAAAATGTTTTAGTAGATAAAGGGCTGTTTCACGATGGACTAATTTGCGAGAAATGTTTTTACCCTTGCCCTTCGGTTCCATAGGCGAGGAGTTAAAACTTTTTTTCGGCAATTAGTCCATCGTTTAAAACGCTATTACCTACTTGGGTTGAAAACTTTAAATTTTGAAGGCTTCTTTTGAACTTAAAATGTTTGTTAGAATTGTGTCGCGAAACCCGACTCAGTCAGCTCTCTAAATATTTGTTGTCGGACTCATATCATGGTTCTACCTGAGTCTTTCGATTCCAATCACGACTCAAGACGAAGTCTTAAAACTTAAGGGAATATAGCACCTTGGGTAAAAAAGTATGCTTTAGAATGATGTAGAAGAAGGCCCTGATTACGGTCCTGGTCATTCATTTTTGCGAAAAAAGTCAGAAATTTTGTTTAATTTGAAAAAATAGTTAATATGTTTACATGTGACGTCACACCAAATCTTGCTCACCAAAGCGAGTTGTTGACGTCCACAAGGAGGCAATCGAACGGCAAACTTGCGGCCCGCCCATGACAGCTGCCTGTGCCGGCACCGCACGAGTCGCGTTTTCACGTACCGGTGCACCACCAGGTACGTGAAAACGC
This sequence comes from Semibalanus balanoides, assembly GCA_014673585.1. NCBI lineage: Eukaryota > Metazoa > Arthropoda > Thecostraca > Balanomorpha > Balanidae > Semibalanus > Semibalanus balanoides. The sequence continues at coordinate 67,255 of VOPJ01012270.1, forward strand.
GACTGGCTGGGTCCGACCGGCGCTCGCTCGCGCCGGGTAGGACGTGGGGGCACGCATACGTGAACCACCTAGAGTGTGCCGGAGCGCCTGACCGGCCGTTGGTGGTGGTCGGTGCGAATACGGCCAAGGTTTACTGAAAGTTACTGGGCGGACGGTTCAAAAAGCGAAGTTGCGTGGCAATCACAGTGGAGTAACTACTGTATGACGTATGCGAAACGTCACGGGATTTGTGACGTTGCAATATGACCACATGATGACCAACGGTTTTTGCGTTTTGAAACTCAGCAACTAGGTCGCTTTGGAGTGAAAAAAATGTCGGATTTGGGGGTTTCTCAGCACACCCGACAATCGGGTATCTCAGTTAAAAACAATGTTAAAGGGTATATTCCCTTTAACCGACTTAATCAGATTGAGTCGCAAAAACTGCTCCATTCATGAGTCACGACTCAATCAGAGTTGAATCGTACACAAGTATGGGTTCAGGAGATATTGCATCAGACATTCTTGCAAGGTCACGGTGCAGGTCATTCTTTGTCAGCCATTTTTTATCGCATGAAATTAATTTACGCAAATACATTTTGCCTTATTCATTTGGAATTGGGATGAGCTACTCTACAAAGATGGTTGAAGTTAGATTTTCGATTGTTGGAAAAAGTTTCAAAATGTTGTCATTTTTAACATCTTCCAACTTTTTGGTTGACCCTAGTACATCAAAATTATATTATTGACCATCAAATTGTAATGAGCGATCAATTATATTTTACCTAAAGAAAGCAAAATGTGGCTCTATTTATAAATTTGTCAAATTTTGTAATTTTATGTGTTAATTTTTATGGAAAATAACTTATTCTACCATAAATTGTGAATGAATATATGGTAAACGCCAAAGTGATGTCCCACCGAGATGACATGCAATATGACCTTCTAGGATTTCTTGACATTGACCTTGAACTGGGATCACGTCAATTTTTGACAGCCCATATTGTCGGGTATTTATGACTCAATATATACTTGGTATATATCATTGGAATTTTACTTAGGTACTCAACATGTCAGTAATGCTATTTTTACATCTTTGGTGACCCCTAGAACATCGAAATTATAACTTTCGACCATCAAAATGTAATAAACGATAAATTATATTGCAACTTGAGAAATACAATTAATGTGGTTCTGCCTATAAATGTGAGAAAAATAAAATAAGCGTATATTTTTATATAGAATAACAATGTTATGTGTTGTTAAAATGTAAAGATGTTTAAATGTGACGATTGCATTGATACAACCACATAAATTGACATTCTTAAGTTGAAAGATAATTGATCGCTTATTACATTTTGATAGCCAAAAGTTATGATTTCAATGCAACCAAAAATCAAATTTTCGAGTAAAACCATTACCAGTACCGACTTATAGAGAATGTAATTACCATTCCAATAACATATAACAAGTGAATATTGAGTCCTTAATTCCGGATGATATGTGCTGTCATAAATTGATGTGACCTCAGGTCAAGGTCAAGGTAAAAAGTCCTAGAAAGACGCAATATTACATGTCAATTAACGTGTATCGATGAGGACAGTATACCATGACGATTACTTTACCTCTCTAGTCTCTATCTTGATTTATTAAAAGTTGTTGGTAAGTAACTTATTTTTCATAAAAAATAACATAAATTTACAACATTTGACGAGTTTATATACAGCCACATGAACTGTATTTATTTGTTTGAACGATAATTGATCGCTCATTACATTTGTATTGTGAAACGTTGGAAATTTGATTTACTAGGGCCAAGGGGTTACCAAAAAAGTTTAAAATTCCCAAAATGACAAAATTTCGAAAATTGTGAAAAATAGAAAAGATAACAGATCCAACTTGTAGTGCAGCTCATTACCATTCCGACATACCTAACAAATTTAGATTGCGCCATAAAGTCTCGGCGATAATGGTGGACAAAAATTGACCTGCACCAAGACCTAGCAAAAATGCCTCCGGTAATATCTTTTGAACCACTGTTTTGATCGTCGTAAAACTTTCATAGTTCATTTCAGCTCCCAATATTACCCGATATACCAATTGTTGTCAAAATTGGTGAAATGACGGTGTCATTTTGATTTTGTGTCGATTTCTCGTGGAATGCTCCAATGGACAAAGATTACCCCTATCTCAGTTCAAAGCAATACAAAGGTGAAACATTCCCTTTAAAATAACCTTTCTCATCACCCTCTGTCGCAAGCAATTCTAACAGCATTTCTGACACATCTTTCAAACCAATGATTCATCATCTCAAACAACGGTGGCCTAACCGCTGTAAAACTGATATACTAACACCGTATCTGACCAACTCACAGCCCACCGGCTATCCGAATTACGCGAAATCCGAACAAGAGCCTCCACGTGTGAGCTCTGCGACACGAGCGACGTCAGTCACGCGCGTGACTTTTGAGCCGCGCGCGAGACTTTTGCGACGCATGCGACTTTTGTGACATCTCGTGTGACATCCTGGTGACATCGCTGTGACACGTGTGCTCTGCACGCTGCAGTAGTACCCAGTCACGATTCTGTGCGCGAGCGACGACGAGGACGATCCGAGACGACCTTGCACAACGGAAAACCGGTCCTCCGCTCACCCGTTAACATCATAAAACTCTGGGATTCTCTCGCAGTTGGGACACCCGCGCGGCAGTGCCGTTACCTCTCGTGGCTCGCGCGGTGGGCGGATGAGACCGGGTGGTGGCCTCTCAGCTGCTGGTGACTGAGCTGTGGGACTGTGGTGCGGCACCGGCAGAGACCGGTCAGCTGCCCCTACCGCTGCGGCCGGACCGCCGGAGCTCGTGAGCTCGCGGTGAGGCCAGCGCGGCATAAGTAAAGCTTGTGTAGTGCACGACCCCGCACGGGTCCTGGGAACGAACCAGTGTGAGATTCGGAGCTCCGGTGCCTTTACGTGTTGGCTGCAGCTGTTTCCTGCAACAGCTGGAGGCTGGAGGACTGTGTTTTTCTCGTTTGTCTTGTGATAAGTAATGATAGGCACTAATGATATATTATGGTATATTTATCGAAGAGTTCAACATCATTAAGCCATTGGTGAACACTCATAATAGGAGATGTGATTTTCCGAAGCCATATATTTGCCAGTTAGAAGAACAAACCCAATTCAATCCGTGGTAGAGCACCGTATTATTTATCACGCTGAAGCCATTCATCAAACGTCAGAACGAGTCTGTAATTATATATGCAAGGATGATCGACTAATGCGCTATGCTGCAGTGCAGCTCCGTACTGCCCGCCAAAGGCGACCTGGCCACCAACCTCCCACTGTCACCCATGATCCAATTTCCACGCAGCGACCTTCGCACCCGGCCTTGTCGGACCGTTCCCACGCCACCGCTGCAGCAGGGTCCGGCTCAGAGGTGCCTGCAGAGCTCCACACGGGCACCACCTGCCACACCACACCCTACCGCCCACCCCACCACCTCCTCCGGGGCATACCCTGCCACCTCCACCGCGTCCCCAGGGGCATAGCCTTCCCCTGCCTCACCCATCCACAGACTCCAGCTCCTATACACCACCTGCCCCACACCGCCTGCCGCCCGCAGCGTGTCCTCCGGGTCCTCCTCCTTATCTAACCCCAACCTGCACCGGAGGCTGGCACCCCCGCAGCCTCACGTGAGACGAGCGCGTCTCGGGAGAGCGCAGCAAAGTTACGGCCCGAGACGACCGCACAGCGGCCGCTACAGTCAATAGCCCGGAAATAATTCATCGTAATCGGTTGTAATGCGTGTTTGGATGGCGCGCCGGGCTGCAATGGCGGCCTCTAACGTGGCATAATGACCCGCTGCACGGAGATAGACTAAACGCATAATGGTGGCCGGCGGCCACGGCCCGACACATGCTGCTCGTGCCCTGCGACGGACGCGTCACCGGCCCGGGGCTGTGAGTGTTCTGGGAGACCCGGGTCGGTCGTGTCGAATTCTGAGTGGTACGTTCGGCTGCTCGATTTGTTTTGGCGCCGGGAAGTGCGTGTAATGATGGAGCAGCGTGCCGCGCGCGGTGGTTTTTGGGTGGAGGGATAACATTCCGAGGGGTTGGAGGCGAATACGAGAAGAATGACGGGATTGGCCTGGGAAAACAGGAGCAGTTACACGGGCTTTGTATGCTTCCCAACACATTCAGTTCCCAACGAGACAAGCATGTCGTGGCATTTGTTGATTGTTGGACGAGTGAAGGAGATCTGCGGCACCTAGGTGCACAGCGACTGTGCAAGCCCCAAATTACATTGGCGGCATATGATGATGCTCTTTTTCTTCACAGCACTAAGCCTAAAATGCAGCCTGTTTTCAGAAATATGTACTTTTAAAGAAATATAGAGCCATGAACAGTCACACATAAATATTACTATTTTAATAACAATGTTCTCCGATTGGTCTAACAATCGGTGTGTACACCATATTTAAGCCAATCAGAGAGCGCTTGCTAAGAAATTTGAGCTGAGTTGCTGCAAGATAATGACGTTAGTAAATGACTTTATGCCATTTAAACCTACACTAATCAGGCATGCGATTTTCTGTCGGCGTCTTTCCATCCAATTTAAGCTAATTCGACTGATTTGTGAGCAAAAGTCATTGTTAGGACACATGCAACCTACAGTAGAACAACTCCGACATGCATTTTAACTGGTAACTGCGCTCGACCGGATGTTCCAGATAACTGGCAGTCTCGGGTAACGGCGACCAGCTTCAGAATGAAACATTACGCCCATATTTCTGCACATTATGTAATGAAGAGCGGAAAGAGCTAGAAGCTCTAAAACGTTTGGCCCACCAAAATATTACGCCCAGCTACGCTTGCTTGTTAATACAAAACCCAATCGAAAGTTACATTGGATTACGTATAACAAACTGGATACCACCAAGTTAATGGTGTCGACTAGGATTTATCTTAGAATATGTGGAATGCGTGCTTGTAAACCGTCAGTCACTACCAAAAGTGTTGGGAAAGTGGGGCCAGTAACCTCTTCTCATCCTTACCTGGCCGACGTTTAGGAACATATGTGGATACGACCCATCCTAACAGAGCATCGATCTATTTACACCGGCTGCTCCAGCCGATCTTGCCAGTCATTAGCCATTTTAACGACACGACCAATTAGTTAGTGTCCGGCCTGTGTGTCTGTCTGTCTGTCTGTCTGTCTGTCTGTCTGTCTGCAGTTGGCCCCTCGATGGCCGTAGATGGATTTATTGGTGAGATTGGCATCGGCCGCCGGCCGCGCGGCGTGGCACTTCGAAGTTAGATAACTGGCAATCAATTTAGCCGCCGCAGAGTCAGTCGGCGTTTTTGTTGTTGATCACAACTGGAAGGCTGAGGCGAATTATAAAGATCATCGGGTCCGAGATAAGAGACGCTGTGAAATGGTGAACAGCTGGGCCGCCATTATCAGAGACAGGAGGCATTAGTGGTACAAAAGGCAGGCTGAACCAAAAGAGTTCTTGGGATGTTTATAAGGTCGGACCCTTTTGTTAATCGCTAATCACAATACCATTTATATCTACATTGTACATAACGTTCATTTTATGATGTTGGCACCATGTATGTTTGCATTGGCGGATCCAGAAAGTGTGATTTTGACAATTTGGGGGGGCGGCAAATCCCAAAAAATTATCGCATAATTCTGAAAACCTCATCGGATTTCGCTTGCTATGTATCAATAACTGAATTAAATCAAAACTTTCTCTAATAAAAGTTGCTTAGTTTTCGACAAACTCAGGAAAATTGGTCAAATTTGCGCCGATTTTGGGTGGGTTTGGGGTGGGGGATGGCCCCTTTGCCCCCCTGGATCCGCCCTTGTATGTTTGTATGAAGAATGATTTATAAGGGGGCGGGGAGAGTACAAGTGTTGGATTTATCGCTTGTGCATTGTAGCCATGATGTTGAACACTTTTAATTCGACCCCGTTATTAAAAGTTACCGACTTATGTGCACTAGCATTGCGAGATTGCAGTTAAGATCGGCGACAAACCTTTCGAAGCTTGCAACACTAAAACCATCGACACGTTTCGTGCTATGCCGAAATTTCATGCCAATACTTCCGCGAACCTCAAACCGCTTCAAACAAGGTCGGTCGGAACTAAAGCTAACAAGCCAGCGCCACCTCTCCTGCCGCCTCAGCCTCCCCAAGCCCAAACCACCACCACAATCACCGCCTGCCGCCTCAGCCTCCTCAATCCCAAACCACCATCACAATCACCGTCTGCCGCCTCAGCCTCCCCAAGCCCAAACCACCATCACAATCACCGCCTGCCGCCTCAGCCTCCTCAAGCCCAAACCACCACCACCATCACCGCCTGCCGCCTCAGCCCTCCTCAATCCCAAACCACCAACCACAATCAACGCCTGCCGCCTCATGCCTCCTCCAAGGCCTCCAAACCACCACCATCATCACCATCACCGCCTGCCCCTCAGCCTCCCCAAGCCCAAACCACCATACCACAATCACCGCCTGCCGCCTCAGCCTCCCCAAGGCCCAAACCCCATCCACCATCAGCCGCCTGCGCGCCTCAGCCTCCTTCAATCCCAAACCCACCATCATCACCATCACCGCCTGCCGCCTCAGCCTCCCCAAGCCCAAACCACCATCACATCACCGCCTGCCGCCTCAGCCTCCTCTAAGCCCAAACACCACCACCATCACCCGCCTTGCCGCCTCAGCCTCCCCAAGCCCAAACCACCACCACCATCACCGCCTGCCGCCTCGAGCCTCCTCAATTCCAAACCACCATCACATTTCACCGTCTGCCGCCTCAGCCTCCCCAAGCCCAAACCACCATCACAATCACCGCCTGCCCGGCATAGCCTCCTTCAAGCCCAAACCACATCTACAATCACCGCCTGCCGCCTCAGCCTCCTCATCCCAAACCTACCATCACATCACCGTCTGCCGCCTTCAGCCTCCCAAGCCCAAACACCACACATCACCGCCTGCCCGCGCTCAGCCTCCTCAAGCCCAAACCACCACCACCAGCACCGCCTGGCTGCCCTCAGCCTCCTCAATCCAAACCACCATCACAATCACCGTCTGACCGCCTCAGCCTCCCAAGGCCCCAAACACCATCACAATTCACGCCTGCCGCCTCAGCCTCCCCAAGCCCAAACACCACCACCATCACCGCCTGCCGCCTCAGCCTCCCCCAATCCCAACCACCATCAAACAAATCACCGCCTGCCGCTCAGGCCTCTCAAATCCCAACACCATCACAATCACCGTCTGCCAGCCCAGCCTCCCCCAAGCCCAAAAACCCACCATCACCAATCAACCGCCTGCCGGCCTCAGCCTCCTATCAAAGCCCAAACCACCACCACCATCAACCCGCCTGCCGCCTTCAGCCTCTCAATCCCAAACCACCATCACAAATCACCGTCTTGCCGCCTCAGCCTCCCCAAGCCCAAACCACCATCACAATTCACCGCCTGCCGCCTCAGCCTCCTCAAGGCCCAAACCACCACACCATCACCGCCTGCCGCCTCAGCCTCCCCAAGCCCAAACCACCACCACAATCACCGCCTGCCGGCCTCATCCTCCCCAACCCAAACCACCACACCATCACCGCCTGCCGCCTCAGCCCTCCCCAAGCCAAACCACCATCACCATCACCCGGCCTGCCGCCCTCAGCCTCCTCATCCCAATACCACCACCACAATCAACGCCTGCCGCCTCAGCCTTCCCCAAGCCCAAACCAATCATCACCATCACCGCCTGCCGCCTCAGCCTCTCCAAGCCCAAACCACCATCACAATCACCGCCCTGCTGCCTCAGGCCTCCCCAAGCCCAAACCACCACCACCATCACCGCCTGCCGCCTCAGCCTTCCTTCAAGCCCAACCACCATCACCGATCACCGCCTGCCGCCTCAGCCTCCTCAAATCCCAAACCACCACCACAATCAACGCCTGGCCGCCTCAGCCTCCCCAAGCCCAAACCATCATCACCATCACCGCACTGCCGCCTCAGCTCTTCCAAGCCCCAAACCACCAAACACCATTCCACCGCCTGCCGCCTAGCCTCCTCAAGCCCAAACCACCACCACCTCCACGCCTGCACCTCAGCCTCCCCAAGCCAAACCACATCACATCACCGCCTGCCGCCTCAGCCTCCTCAAGCCCAAACCACCACCACCATCACCGCCTTGGCATTCCAGTGGCGTGTGACCAATCGAAGTCGTGTTCCCTTCCGCCCGGCTCTCAATATATCGCTGATTGCTGCGTGCCGTCTCCCATTCAGCTCTGGACCGAGATAAGATTCATGCCAGGCCGGTTGTGATGCAAATACTGGAGGTTTGCTTCACAGACGGCTGATTGCCGGGCACTTTGCACGTTTCACGGTGCATTGTGCACATGTAGACACGACTAGATATCATCGGAGAAGAGCGCCGTGCCGGCCACGGACAGAGCTCGCTGTCATGTGGAGCTGTGTGGAACAACACACAGACGCCAGAGTATGCATGACGATGATGGCATGCGATGCGGGAGTATTGGAATTCAGTTGGGATACGTACCACTGAAGGGTATTAAATTTGAGGTGGGTGATGCAAATATAAGCAATCGCATGCCGCGTCATTGACTGAGGTGTCGCGACGGGTCAACAGTATATAGGACTTTGGGGTCAACCACTGCTAGAAGGGCAAGTCACTTTCAGATGTAAGCATCCTAGAATGGACAGAAGGATTACACCAAAAATATTGTTTTGAAACCAGCCGGTTTTAGTACCTAATGGGTTTTACGACAGAGCGACAGGGGGTATATTGGCAGGAAGAATTGATAAGCGAACAAGCTCGATACGACGCTATAGTGTTCCAGTTCCCAAGTTACTTAAAAAATAATTGCTATCGCATGCCAAACATTTATTAATTTTACGTGAAGTATTTACTCTCGATCATTCCAACCCTATATCTGAATCAGAAATGTCGTACCCCTTCATGAGAGGTTAGCTCTAATTAAGCGATTTTTCCAAAAGCTAATTCTCCACTTCTTTGGACCCCAATTTACACGTTCCGCACCGATGGAAGAGTATTTTTATGGAACCGATGACCATTCCACCAAACAAATTATGTGATGAAACCGACGCTCATTTCACGACATGCATATTTTACATATTTGCTGGCTTCAGAGAATAACTGGTGAGTGGGCCAAGGACGGTTAGGCTTACCCTGAACTCCACACAGAACACAGCGCCCGCTCCAGAGGCACAGCACGGCTCCTCGAGTCAACAGTTTACAGAAGCGACCACCAGACCATTTCACCAGGACCTCGACTGCGTAACGAGCCCACTTGGCGTCATTTCGCGGAACACTAGGCACCTCGTCCCTTGCAGAGCCCCGGAGGCGAGATTGACACGTTTGCCGGAGAGGCTGATGGGAGGCTGATGGCAGACTCAGCAGGGTCGGACCGGAGTGCACCCGTTAACCAGCTGTGAGACACGCTCGGAGGATGATAATGCCGCCCGCCGGACATTTGACAGTGGTCAGTCGGTGACGTCATTCAGGGAACAGTGACCTCGACATATGAACGGGTACGCTGTGGAATGTCAGCAATGGGTGTGTATTGTACTGTGGAATCTGGGGGAATGTGAAGGTGACACAAGCACCAGAACACGCCCAGTTGTCGAGATGTATTCTTAAATCTTACTTTACTTGCAGTTTTACCGTTAACTGTCACCTGAATGCAATGTATTCCACAGTACTCTGTTCATCGTGAGCATTTTAATTTGAAATTTCACTAATTTATGTATATTTTAAAGAAAATGGTCCTGGGTAGGTATGACCCCACAATTATCTGTCATATAACTGCCGGTTGGCGCAGGCTTCAATGACCGATTCCGGGGGGGGGGGGTAAAGAGCAAAGGGCCCAATTCAAACGCCTGAAATCGGCGCCAAAATTGAAGTATTTCCTGATTATAGAAAAAAATATAAGCAACGCTTTAAATAAAAGAAAGTTGGTAATTAAACCAGCTTATCAATGCATACACAAGCAAAATCCGAGGAGTTTTCAGAATTGAGGATTTGCCCCCCCCTCTCCAACTACCCGTTGCCCCCTCAAACCACCCGTCTGGATCTACCAGTGGCAGGCTTCCGTGACTAACAATGACAAACAAACAATACACTGTTACTTCTCATTGAAAAGCTTGGTGTAAAGACAGAGACTCAAACAGTATGCAACATTTTCAGCTTTAAGACTTTGCTCCAGAAACACCCAAATACCTGGGGAACTGTGATAGCCAGAAACAAACGGAAAAAGCAATAGAAATATACTGAAAAATTAAATCGCTAGAGTGTCTTATAAATTTTAGCTCAGGTCAACAACTTTGGCTCCAGTTAACTGTCATTATGCATTCTCAATCCTTTTTACGTGCCATTTCATCTGTTTTGTTTGAACCTTTCAACGCTTGGGAACGGTCCCTTTCAACGATTAGGAAGGAGCCCTTTTGAGGCGCCGCTTCCCCCGGACAAAGTCCTTGTAACGTGCGTGGTTCAGGGTCCTCTCTGAGGGTCCTGAGGGCCCTGGTCCAATCCAGCTCATCAAAAGTTGAAACAAAAATGAATGTAAAGGGGCCTCACAAAATCAAGTGGCCAATATCCGTAGAGTTTTTCACATCATTTTTTTGGGGGAGGACCATGACTGGCATCACCCCTATCTGAAGGTCTGGCTGGCGGCTGGGCACCTCTTTATGCCTATGCGCCCTGCATCGCTAAGCTGATCACCGCCATCGGTATTCGGTAATGTGGGTCACTTGATGCTGCAGCTCTTACCAACAGCGTTTCAAACAGTTGGGACTTGGGAAGGACGCAAAAGCTAGTACCTACGACCAGAGGCGACGGCGTACCCAAGATTCGCTTCAGGGGGGCGGGGGGATTTTTGATCGGGGGCATAAGTACCCCCACTAATAGATACTCACGGGATTTAGCCCACTATATTTTTAGAGGCGCATATTTTCAACAAACAGTATCTGAAATATATATATATATATATATATATATATATATATATACAGGGGCCCAAGGTACATCCACAAAAAAAATCGCAGTATACCAAATACGGTGAATTTTTGTAAGAGTACTGTGGACACAGGCCCTATTTCTTGCACTGATACACTGGCCAAATGGGCAAGGTACAGTTGATGCTCCATATGTCTTGGTTGTTCTGCATCCATGAGACCCCAGATCGACCTTCCAAGGGCCCCGGTCGACCCTCTATTTACCCTGGTAGACCTGGGGGGGGGGCTAAATAACCCTTCAGGATCCCCGGCAGACCTTCTAAATTGGAAGGTCGCTCGTGACCGTGGGCTACAAAATCTGACATTTGATGACCTCTTATCAGTGGCGCATTTAAGGGAGCCATAAGGAACATGCCAACCCCCCCCCCCCCCCCCCCTTCGTGGCACTAGAATTGCGCTCAGAATATGTTACATTCATTCGTCACGGAATGCAATTTTTTATGTATTGTCTATACGTTTCTTGGATTTATAAATTGTGAAATATGCTTCTAAAGCATGTCCGCACCCCCCCCTCCTTGGTTGATTTTTTTTTAAAATTCGCCATTGCCTCTGATGACCTCAATATTGACATGAGCTGACTAATAAGTTAGAAAATATTTTTGAGTGGCTGTCGAACGGTATTTTCGGTTTTGTATACGTTCCATTGGAATTAAATTAGAGGAGGAGTGTCAACCCCCACCCCCTCCCCCCCAGCACAACGAAGGTGGTGAAGAGCATCGGTACGGTTAGAGTTAGAATAATTAACTTATTATTGCAATGTTTTACTAAAAGACAAAATTAGTGAACTCATGAAACTTGATGATTTGTATTCAGCAATAGTAAAAAATAGTTTTTGAACACTTTTAGTGTTCATCAGCCTGGTTGGGGGACATCCGACTCAATTCAGACATAAACAATATTTAATATTATCGACATTCGACATAAGAATACCATGAAATATTATTATAGATAGTCTAAAAGACAGAGTTAAATATCACACCCGCGACACCCACGCCATCCAGCTAGGTATATGTGCACCTTCGACTAAGGATGAAAACATAACGGCAAACAGGTCGGTTTGGTGCCAATTATAAGAAAAACGTCGCACACAGTTATTAAAACTAATCGAATTGCTTTTCTTTATACATTAACACAAGTGACGTTAGTTGTTTTTTTACCATAAAATCACCGAGGGCTCCAGGTGCCTCCAGCCAGCCTGAGGAGCTCTCTAAGGCCGACAGGAGGCCCTCAGCTGGCCTGAGGGGGCGGGGTTCCGTAGGCCTGAGGGGGCCATTGGAAGTTCTGAGACTTTAAAATTGGCCTGTCTGACGTTTTGTACCATTAAGAGGGCCCTGCAAAATATAATGGCTTAAATCCGAGGAGATATACCATTTCGCGCCATTTTTGGGGAGGGGCGTTTGGCCGTGGAGGGTGCCCTTTGACCGAGGGTTCCCTGACTCCTGAGTTTCTTAACACCCATCCGAAAACGGCTTTCGCCGCCACTGCCTATAAATGCCTAAGCAAGCAAAATCCGATGAGTTTTCTTAATTGTGCGATACTTTTTAAGAATTGACACCCCTCAAACCACCCATGCTGGATCCGCCTATGCTTCCGACTGTTGTACCGTAGCACGTCCAGCACTCCCAAACAGGCACCACCCCGCAAATCAACTGCCTCTACCAGGGGCGGATCCAGGAGGGGAAGTAACGGCGCTGGCACCCCCCTCAATATAAATTGGCGCCTCTGCGCCGAAGGCGCAGGGGCACTAGATTTGTGCCGAAGTCGCAATCTGGGCGCCGCAGGCGCCCCCAAACCCATGGAGGGCGACCTCAAACCCATGGAGGGCGCCACCAAACCCGTGTAGGGTGCCCCCAAATCCATGGAGGGTGCCCCCAAACCCATGGAGGACACCCTTCAAACCATGGAGGGAGCCCTCAATTTCAGGGAGTGCATCCCGATGCTTAAAAAGCATCCCGAACTTCAGAACTGTACTGCGGAAGGGCACCCTCAGAACTCGGAAGAGCGCCTTCGAACGTGATTAGGCACGCACACCGAATCTGAGAAGGGCGCCCAAATCTAAGGAGGGCGCCCCAAAATCCATAGAAGGTGCCCTCAAACCCATGGAGGGCGCTCCCCATTCCGGGGAGGGAGCCCCGATGCCCGAAAAGCACCCCAAACTTCGCAAGGGCGCCCCTAAACTCGGAAGTGCGCCATCAATCTAAAATATAAATGCAATTTATATAGTACATACCTACTAGTGGTGTCAATCGGTAACCAAAAATTTGGTAACCGAAAAATTGTGTGACCGATTCGGTAATCGGTCGTTCGGGCTATTACATTTTTGGACACTCTTCGGTCACGGCCTAATCTTAAACAATTCACATTTTCGTCACATGTTTACGCATTATAATTTATATCCATCAAATTTATGCTTAATTTGCTCGAAATTCAATCAATTCATATCAATACTAAATAGAACACATAATAATAATATCAAGATAAAAGATATTGCTCACGAGAGTACGTCAGGTCCTTAAAATATGTATTATATGCATTATACAATATTCATATTACATACACCAACACCATCTCAAATTTCCAAATCGGTCAAATTTTGGACAATTTTGGCTTCAATCAAAATACGTCGGTATTTGGTCAACCAAAATGCCTCCTGTTCGGTATTGGATTGGTGTTGGTCAAGAAATTGTCGAAAAGTGACACCACTAGTACGTACTACGTTGGGAATAGTGACGTTCTATTGATGTCATGGCATGCCATTTTTAGTGGAAAACGATAAATGTTTGAGAAATCGTAGAACATCGAGCTTTAGCAAATTGAAAACGTTAAAAAAAGAAAATTACATTTTTGTAATCATTTTCTCGGATTTGCGTATTTTGGAGTTTAAACCCCCAAAAATGAACCCAACGGATTTTTGTTTTGACAAAATACGAAGCGCCCCCCTCAGGTGCCAAAAATTAAGCCCCCTGGGCCTGCAGCCCCTCCCCCTCAATGAAAATCATTGGTCCGCCACTGGCCTCTGCAAATTCGCCCCTTACAAATCGTCAATCTCATCCATTCCGATGGATTTTCCAGTAGCCCTTCATCGACATTAGCGGCAGAAAACAGTTAAAATGCAAACATCTATAATCTTAATCGAGTATTGCAATGCTGCGAGGCAAGCAATTCTCAACAAGATTGAATATGCCCTTTCAAAGAACCTGCAATAACTGTATAATTGTAGCTTGCATAGCTGAACTGCCATTAAATGTCAATATCATCAGCCGTTCCACATCAGCCGCATCAAATAAATGCCATTGTGGGAAGCTCAAACAGTGTGCCGCTTATCAGCATATCTAGGAATGCCAAACAGAGTCATAACACTGCTGTAATTATTCAGAAATCGACACGTAAGCTTTCAAAACAGCCCAGAGTCACATCACGAGAATCGCGTATCTTGCGATCAAATGTGTTAGTCGGGGTGAAACGGGCTAACCACTTTGTGCACGTCCTTCGTGAAATGTTCGCAGAAACGCTCCACGGTTCGTCTCATCCAATTACAAACATCAACCGAGAGAAATGTGTGACATCATTGGTGGGGAGATATACTTTTAGCGATACGAATCTGCGTCGATCATAAAATGGCCGCAGAAGTGCCAAGTGACTTGTCAGCTGCTTTTTGAGATATTTATGTACGGGTTTGCGTTTTTAATGTGTTGCGTTGCGCTCCGTCACGCCTCGATGCCTCTCAATGGGTCTTAACCCGCCGGCGTAGGGGGGAAATATAAACCGCCCCTCCGCTATTTCCCGCAAATAACTTGAAAACGTAACAGATAACGACGTCAAAGTTTCAGTCCTTTATCCAGCATCAATTGACTCCTCCTAAAAAAATTCATTTAAAAAAGTTCAGAACGTTGGAAGATAATGACGTTTTGATGACGGTCATGTCATGCCATTTTTGTTGAATAACGATAAATTTGATGATCGAAGAAAACAATCGCTTTAGAGTCAAATCGCAAACGCAAAAACTGTACAAGAAAGGAAATTTAATTCTCTACAAGATGGCGATTTCCGGATTCCCATTTTTTTTGTTTTTGACCCCCAAAATAAAAAATCACAATAAATTCCCCCAAAATTGAAAATTTTCCAGGTATCTAAAAAACCGAAATATAATATATATATATGAGAACCAAGTGTAATGATACATTGACTCCAGACCAAATTTCAAAGTAATAGCTCAATTGTTTCAGTGCTGATGCTCTCCAAAAGCATAAAAAGGTAATGACATTTTTTTTTTTTTACCTCATACAGATATTATAATGTCAGTCTTGTGTTTATATTGAGACAAAACTAACCTAGGAACAATGCATTTTTATTCAGATTAGTCAGTTTTCAGTTTTGACCTAGATGACCTGATCTTGACCTTTGACGGGGTCAAGTTGTAAAAATGACTGTTTCAATCGATTCTGACGTGCAAAATAACCCCTAAAAAATGTGTCACAAGGCTTGCTTTGACCTCTTCGTGACAGTGACTTTTTGTGACCGTTTTGAAAAACAGTCACAAAATCTTGACCTTGTAAAATCTTGACCTTGACCTTTGCATGCAATTTCACTTTTACTTAATGCAATAGATGTATTACACCTTTGAGGAGTTTATGTCAATTGACAGTCTTAAATCAAAGGAATTTATTGAAAGTATAAGCTTACTTCCAATTAACTCGAACTTTCCATATGAACCTGACCGTGACCTTGCATTTGACCTAACTTGAGAAAAAATCGGGTATGCATTCGATTCGTTTCATTGAGAGCTTTCGATCACCGCCTTGCGCGTCTCGCTGCGGTTATTGGTTCGGAAAATAACCCTACGCCGCGCGGGTTAATGCGTCTCAATGCGTCTCAATGCACCTCAATGCGTCTCAATGAGTCAAAATGCGTTGCATTGAGACCCATTGAGACGCATAGAGACGCATTGAGACGCATTGAAACCCATTGAGAGGTATCGAGACGTGACGGATCGCAACGCAACGCATGAAAAAACGTACTCGTGTGGGGCGGGCCATATAGAATGTAAGCTATGCCCCAAACAACTGTGTAGATAGGTTACCTCTCACCCTGAAACAGTATTAACTGTCACAAGTTAACTAGGCTAATACACCGATTAAATTCCTCTGCATCAAAGCATTTTCTATATGCTTTCTAATAAATGTTACATGACAAACTGCAGGGGTGTAAAGGGAAATTAAACATCCTGGAGCAAATAGTCATAATAGCAGTTTTCACGATGGATTATTTAGCGCGAAATGTTTTAAAACATTGTAAAATGTTCTAAAATGTTTGAGTAGTAGCTGTTTTTACTGTAGTCTAATTTGAGAGAAATGTTTTGACCCTCACCCTACGGTTCACGGCAGGGAGAGGGTTAAAAAAAAATCTCGCAAATTAGTCCATCGTGAAAACGGCTACTACTAAAACATTTAAAAACATTTTAAGATGTTTTAAAACATTTCGCGCTGAATAATCCATCGTGAAAACGGTTAATGTAACTTATTTAGTTGATACACGGTGGCAACTGGCAGTATGCATTGCATATTTCTAACTTAAAGGCATTTGTTGTGTGTATGGTTATAATTAGGCTCGAAGCTAAGCAAAGTGTGAGATGGTAGTTAAAAGTCAAAAATAATATAAAGCATCATGTCATTGGACATATCATAGATAGCTGCAGTAACTACAGTTGAAAGTTACTACAGTTATCTATGATCATATCAATGCATGTTCTAAGAACCGAGTTTGCAAAATAACGCACAAAACGTTTACAGTACACATATCAGGCAGTAAAACAATGAAAAGCAATAATCTATTGACACTGACCGGCTCTTTCGTTTGAAGTTGCAGAGTACGCATATAGTTTTGATAAAATCAATGATGTACGTCCTTCTGTCCTGAATCGGCGCTATTTTTGACAATATGAAAAAGTTGTAGTTAAAAATATAATCAAATCGTGTTTGAAAAAAACAATCCAAGGCGAACTATTTCCTTTAATTGGTCCAGCCGTTTCTCAGCTATAGCAGGACAATATTTTCTGACACCTCTGACGCGGCACGTGTCACGCGCAGACTTGTGACTGATTCTGATTGAATCATTATTATTTTACGTGAATCATTCATGAATTAATTCAACTCCTCATGAATGATTCAATGAATCATTGATTGAATCATTCATGCAAAGAAAATAGGGTGATTGAATCATTCATAGCACCAGGCGCGCAACCAGGATTTTTCGTAAGGGGGGCACGACCTCAAGGCGGCCCCCGTCGGCCACGAGGTGGCCCCTACCATTGGCGGACCCAATAATGACAACCTGCACATATCAGGGTGAGATCCAGGGGGCATACTCCAGTTTCCGAAACCATATTTGCTCCCCCCAGGAACAATACAAAAACACAAAAGTCGGACGATATTATACAGCCTCCCGCAGTGCTAATAAGGATAACACCTAAGGATCCGACGTCTTTCATCCGCTGAGAATAAGTTTGGCCCGAGCGAATTAAGAAACAGAGCCATATATGCATTCAAACTGCATTACTGGAGCTTCAAAATGATATATTACGCATTGCCTCACCCGTGTATTTGGCTTGCTTTAAAAAAAAAATCATTTTTTTAGCGTTTTGCGGTGAAAACAACTGTTTTTTTGCTTAAAAAAACAGCCCAATGGACAAGGTAAACCAATGCGTCAATATACAAATTTAACTCTCAGTAATGCAGTTTAAATGCACGAATTGTCGTTTCCTTTAATTCCGCCGTAAAACATACGCTAGAGGAGGCAAACAGCCGGACCTTAGTGTGTACCATTAGCAAAACTGCAGGCCCGTAGGATACCTACAGTCACAAACGGGCTGAGACACGCTCCTTGGCCCCCCCCCCACACACACACACGGATCAACAACTTTATCGTGGTGGCTGACGGCCTGTAAGTTTGACCACCACGCTCCACATTTTTTATATACGGCATAAGAAGGTCAGAAGGATTTAATCTTAGGGTCACCAGTTTTGAAACGGCTGATTAAAAATTGCGTTCCCAACCCAAAAGAATGAGTGACTTTTAAAAGAAAATAGGTCAGCGTTCCGACTGGCGGAATCCAGCCGTCGTTTTTTTGGGACCAACCTTTTTTGCTAAAAGGTCCCCCTTTTTGCTTCCTCGGATTTGGTTCGCGTCACCTTAAATTTTGATATTGAGCTAAAAATATACCCCCCCACACACACCAACACAGATGAAAACTTTATCCGTTGCGTGGCATGACGGGCCTGTAAAGTTTGACCACCACGCTTCCACATCGTTTTTTATTATACGCATAAGAAGGGTCACAAGGATATCTAAGGTCACCAGTTTTTGAAACGGCTTTGAATTAAAATTGCGTTCCAACCCAATTAGAATGGTGTCTTTTAAAGAAAATACGGTCAGCGTTCCGAACTGGGCGGATCCAGCCGTTGTTTTTGGGGACCCACTTTTTTGGCTAAAAGGTCACCCTTTTTTCTCCTCGGATTGGGCCGGTCACTTATTTTGATATTTGAGCTTAAAAATTATACTTTTTCAGAAAAAAATGACCAAAACGCGATACTCCGTAACATATATGCTACGGAAAACACACATATAGGTAAGTAGTAATAACGTTTATTAAAAACTAACTCGCAGGGGCGTCGCCGATAAATTTTAAGTGGGGCTCGGCTGAAATGAAGAAAAAGACGTCTTTGCCGCATTTAAATAAGGATTTTTATGTTATAGCAGGTAATTAAGTTATTTAGCGGCGCGAAATTTGTTATGGGTTTGCCTGATAAAACCCATAAATATTGGCGGTGGGGCCAGTATGACATGTATGGCATGGCCCATACCCACTTTTAGGAGCGAAGTTAGCAAACTGCCATATCAACTGTTGGAATCTAGTGTCAACAATTTTGAATCAGCTATACCAACTTGGAATATTTTTTAGGCACAAGACCTGGAACCTTAAATCAATTGCGCCGCGGAGCGGCGCGAAAATTTTAGCCTTATGCCCTGGATATGCATTCTCGTCAATGTGTCACATTGTGTATGGTGCGGACTGCGGACCTAAAAAATGTTATTTTTGCGTTTAATAGTGCGGAAAGAAATGTTAAAGCGAACTGTTTTGCCCATTGATATAGGAGAGAAGCAACACAGAACATAAATGCGCTGTGAAACGGTAAGATTTTAAACCTGCATAACATATATTTTTTTGTTAATTGCACCGAGGAGCGACGATGCAATTTGTTTTTATTCCCTGGACCAGTGACATTCTTACTGTTATTTATGATTTAATGACCTGTTATTTGTTTCATCAAAACTTGATACATGGAACAGAAGGCAAAGGCCTTTTTATTACATTATACCGATCGCTTTTTTGTTGAGGCTTGATCGTTGGTGGGGGGAACAAACAGGCCACTTTATGCCTTGGGGGGACCTGGCCCTAAATGCCCCTCCCCTGAATCCAACAGTGCTGGTAACATTGTAAATGGATTGAAAGCAGCAAGAGGAAGTACGACTTTTACGCGCATAAATGGTTCCTCTGTATCTGGTGGAGCTTGGGAGGAGATGACTCGGGGAGATGGTCCTGGCCTGGTCCTCACTATCAATTAGCTCTTTGGTCCAGCAAGTTGGGCACCACAGGAGCAGCTGTCCAGGTGCAATTTTGTGTCTTTGCGTTTCGCTGTCGCCTTTTTCGGAGCTACGGCCGACTAGCTACATGTCCACCTAAACGTTTTTATGAAGGAGTAGGCCCTGGGGCAAGCAATAACTGCAAGGAAAGCCTCTGACCTGACACTAAATGGATTTCTTTTTTCCCATTTGCCAAATTTTGTATGAGCAATAACAAACTTATGTTCATGCGCCGCGAAGCGGCGCGAAGTTTTTTCCAGTTTTTCATGTAAATAGTTGGATTTGACTGCTGAAAACATTTTTTTACGATTAAAATGCTGACGGTTTTTTGGGGGGAAAGACATGTTGCCCCCCCTTCCGGAGGCTATTGGAAGGGACATGGCTCTGGTGCCTTCCCCTGATCCGCCAGTGGCCGTTCCTGAACAACCGGACAGAGACCCACCGGGCTGCCTCATAGGGGTTTGGGGGCCGCATTTCGTTAGGACTTAAGGAGGTACGGGCTTGTGCGCCCCCTTCTGTGTGCCTCTGGGCCCTGCAGATTTACACATATAATAGCCGTTTTCACGATGGATTATTTTGCGCGAAATAATTTAAAATGTTCTATGATGATGATGATGATTTGGGTTTTAGGGCGCCTCAACTGTAAAGTTATGTGGCGCCCAAAAATGTTTTAGTATTAGCCGTTTTCACGATGGACTAATTTGCGAAAAAAAACTATCGTCCTACGGGACCGTAGGGCGAGGGTTGAAACATTTTTCGCAAATTAGTTCATCGTGAAAACGGCTACTACTAAAACATTTTAAAACATGTTAAAATGTTGTAAAACTTTCGCGCAAAATAATCCATCGTGATAACGGCTAATGTATCATGTAAACCTTTGACTTTCGATGCATTGTTTTCTTTTTAAATACAACAAAACAGTGGCCAAAAGGGGCCACCTCAGAGGGGCCCACCAGGCCGCCTCTGAGCAGGAACGTAGCCAAGGAGTGGCCGCCCCCCCCTTCGCCTCCCCTGGAGGCCAGGGAGCGCTTTTCGGTGAGCGCAGCGCGCCAAAAAGGGCCGACGAAACTGCGAAGCGCGGTATCATGGACACTATCAAAGTCTGGAGATCACGCTAAGCATGGTCTTTGGAGAGTTGGATGCACTTCAGAGGCCCTTTAGGGGCTAGGGCTACCGCCCAACAGGACCTCTCTGAAAGACCAGAAGGGCCCCATGGACGTTTCAAAAGCGCCCTGTTGAGGTCAGAGGGGCCTTCTGGCAATACCAAAAGGGTCCCTGGGGCGATCAGAAGGGTTCTATGAACATGCCAAATGGGCCTGCAACCAGCACAGAGGGTCCCTGGGCAGGTCGGGCGGCTCCTGGAAGATCGGAGGGCCCCTGAGCAGGATAGATGGCCCCTGGGAATGTCGTTAAGGGCTGACAAAGCAGCCAGAGCAGTTCCTTACCAGGTCTTAAGGACAGACCTGAGGGGCTGAGGGCCCTGGGAAAAATTCAAGGGGCCTTAATTAAAAGGTCAGAAAGCACTTGACCAGGATAGAAGAATCCCTGGCGGCGTACAAAAGGGCCCCCTGAACATGCCTTATTGGCCTAGTCAGCACTCAGCACGCGAAAGGCCAGTTACCCAATTGGGGCCCTTTCAACGCCTCGCGGAAGGGGGCCCTTTAAATGCTCGGAAGGGAGGCCCTTTAACAATGCTTGGGAAGGGGGGTCCTTTTATAGGCACGCGCGCCCCGGGGCGAAATTCCGTCTATACGTGCCTGCCTCAGAGGGGCCCCACGAGGCCGCCTAAGAGGGGCCCCACGAGGCCGCTTCAAAGGGGCCCCTCAGGGCCGCCTCAGAGGGGCCCTCACGGGGCCGCCACAGAGGGGCCCCCCACGGGGCCGCCTCAGAGGGGCCCCCACGGGGCCACCTCAGAGGTGCCCCACGGGGCCGCCTCAGAGGGATCCCCACGGGTACTCCTCAGAGGGGGCCCCACGGGGCCGCCTCAGAGGGGCCCCACATTTCGTAAGGGGCACGGGCCCGTGTGCCCCCCCCTGGTTGCGCCTTTGCATAAGCACAATGAATCAGGAGTGGTCGATTCTGAAAATGCATTGGGGTGGCCCCAATGGCTAGCTTTTTTTAGATTATAATTCGATTCTAACCATGCAACGCCATAGGCCTAATGTTAAAATATGACATTATGGGGGGGGGGGGGTCCTCCCAAAAGTATACAAATCGACACCGGTGCATTTTTGGGGGGGCAGCAGAAAACTATACAAACGATAGACCCAGGGTTTTTTCTAATAAATAAGGGGGTAATTGCAAACTGAGTGAACACATGTCAAGATCACTTCAGCACCTTCATTGGGTCTCTCATCCGAATATATATATGCACTGCCATTGTTATGATTTTGAATTTGAATCATGATGAACATTTATTTGATGGAATCATCATGATTGATTAAAGAAACCTGTGAATCACTGTGAATCATTCACCAGTGGTAATGTTGAGTGATTGAATCTTGAATCATTTATGTTTGCCGGTGAATCATGATTGAATCATTCATTAAAATTTGAATAAATCACAAGTCAGGTCACGCGCCATGCTGGCCTCTCACGTGAGAAAAAACATGTCAATAATCATAATGTCATTGCATTGCATGGGGCTATCAGATGGCGAAAACCGCTTGATGCGGGATTCAAAAGATTGCTCTTCTACGAGCGGATTGTGTAGGTCGCAGATGGTGTAGGTGTGTGGACTTAATGGTAGGTACCTTCGTTTAGAAGATCCTGTAAACGGGATGAATGTCTAGTGAGTTTTTGTATGCAGTGTAGCGTGACTAATTGTAAGATGAATTTGACCAATGAAGGTGCGCACCCTACGGGCGCGCCATAGAAAAGACCCGGTTCAGGGGGGGCGCGCGCCCAAGCGCCCCCCCCCCTGGATCCGCGCCTGAAAGATATAAGCTTCTGACCAGCATCGCGGTCTGGCCGGGCCCGGTCGGGTCGGTCATATCCCAAGCTTTGGAATCCAAATTTCAAGATTCCAAGGCTGGAGGCAGAATTCCAAGATCTTGGGACAAATCCCAGAGTGTGGTCACGCTGAACTCGACGGATGTTTTATTCCGACACTGAACTTGCCCCCCAGGTGCTGCCATCTACAATATTCCTGCACAAGCTGCAGCGTCCTCTGTAAAAGTAACTAACAACGCTAGGTTACCAAGGCTCTTATACGGCCTTGGTAACTATGTTTTTAGCTTTTTTAAGATAATATCGCAATGAATACAAAAAATAGGCACTACTTATTTTAATCGATATTCTGATGAAGAGAGCAAGCTATAATGGCTTTTAAAACATTGAACTCTTAATATTTTATAAGGTATGTGGAAAGTTTCATAATATGACGAAGCAGTGACAGAACAGGCGCATTAGCTCTATGTCATATTTATTTGAGAGGCTGTGCGCCCAAACCCAAGAACAAGAACAAGAACATATTTATTTGAGTTGTTTGCGAGGATATATAACAGTTGTTTATTGTTTGTTTGTAATTTCATGTTATTTTTACGAAGTTGTATTGTTATGCTCAGAATGATGAGCAGGAATATATAAAACTACTTCATAATAAGTATACAGCCGACTTCTGGAAATATTTTGTTTCACTGCCGTCTGCTTTGCGTGACCGTGACCCTGACCACCAGTGTTACGTAACTGCCTGACGTCGTCACCTAACCGTTTTCACTTCAGATTCGAATGATCAGTGCTGGGTAACTAACTAGTAATTATTAATATTTTCGTTCATACCAACGATATCCCCACAGCGTTTTTATGTGTTTCAAAACTTAACTATTTCATCACTAAGTTTACTACTTGGACATTCTGCTTGTTTCTAGACACGATTATGTACCCTCACCTTACAATTTCTTCCTGGAGACTTGGAGAGGATCCATCATCACAGTCATAGAATACTGCGCTGCCACGCACCGCCATGTACATCATGTCACGTGACTAGAGCTGCAGTTTGAATGTCATGCATGAACCTTACCTAACCTTTATGGAGGTTGGGTCAATGCGTGGCCTCTGGCTTCACAAGGGTTTGAGTATGGTGCCTCTTTTGCGGCCTTCAGCTGCCTCGGAAAATTACACATTCTTTTTCATTGACAATCCTTTGAGGATTTGTCGCCCCGGTTGCGCTACCCCGAGACACTTGATATTGCAGCTCTAAGGACAATCAGTTGTTGAGTAAACAAAGTTTGGCGATGGCGATGAGAGGAAGCGGTGAGATATTAGTTACTGAAGTTAAAATTAGTATAGTGCAAAATGTCTCTGGGAACACGCCTATAGTTTCTAAATGTGATATTCTGTATTGATTGGTGGGTATATTATAGGGATTACTGTAACGTGGGGTGTAAAGGACTGTCAGGTGTTAAGGGAGTCACATGGGTAAAAGTTTAAGTCTGATATTCTCCTGAATTTGCTGATGTACATTGACAGTTTTGGTGTGATATCAAACATTGTTTAATTCCTGACTGTCTGGCATATGGATCTCATTTTTCTCACAGTTTACCCTGATTAAAAATGAATTTTGAAAATGATTCAAAAAATTATTAAAATCTGAGGAGTGCCACAGAGACTAGCAGATTGTCGGACAAAATGTGTTTCCTGTGAATTGCCACATATATTGTACATTTTTCCTAAAAATTACCATAAATCGCACATCTTCTAAGCCATTTCCTATTTTTTCTACAGTTCCATTTAAAATTTGTTTGGTGAAATTGGCCTTGTGCTAAGGACACAAAAGAAAACATAAAAACAAACAAATAAAGGTACACTCTTCTGGAAGTTTTACTTAACATCCATGTAGAGTACTAAATTCCTCACAAAATTACAGACACCTTTTATTTGTGCAGTTAGTACATCTTGAGTTATTAAACAAAAAAAAACATAAAAACTGTCTCTTGAACTCACGATTTGATTATTTGACCTTGGATGTTATAAACAGTGAGAACCAGAGAGCCTTGTGCTTGTCAAACCGGAGTGCTGTTCACGGATTCCTGCGGCCGGTCGGCCAGCCGCAGAGATTAGGCTCCGCCCACTACTCCATACGTCACCACGAGAGTGCGCGCCGATAACACAAGCTGCCGAACTTCAAAAATTTAATAATTTTTGCTAAGCGATATTTGTCTTATGCACTCCACGCGCTTCTTGTTATCATAATGATTTGTTTAATGAAAGTAAATGAAAAACTAAATATGTAACAATTTCGCCTAATTTGGTATGAATAACACGACAATAATAATAATATTATTATCATATTATTATTCATATTCGGATTTAGGGATTTATAACATAGCAGATTTAATACTATTTCATATAATTTCCACCTATGCTCTGCGAGGCTTTGTCGTCAATGCGGAGTTATAGCAGCTCACCAAAATATTGAAAATTTTATGTGTCCACGGAAAACAGTATGATTTTCTGATCATGCTGATAACTTTAAATATTTATCCAAGCCTACAACATGCTTAAAAGCATTAATTTAAGGTCGGCTGGCGAAACTGCCATCTTGCGTAAAACCGTACTACGCTTCAGGCGGGTATATGTGACGTCCACAGGCTACCACTTTCAGGATCACTCTCATGGCGTATTGATATTTTTAAAAGAGAATGATATTTCTCAATAGATTCTAAAATACAATTCAAATGCTCTTTCTTGCTTTTCATTTTTTTTTCATTGTTTCGCAAAAAATAATTGTGCATGTAAACCGCGGGGCTTATTTTTTTATTTTAAAATTTAAGAGCCAAACAATTTTCGCTTTTCCTGATAGCTCCTTCTCATTAATTGCAGCCAAAAGTGGAACCAAATAAAGAAAAATGCAACTAGTTTTACTTAACCAGCATGTTTTTTATGTCGAAAAAAACTATAAGCATTCCACAATCGAGCTAAAATAAAATTCTCTATCTCTTAAAGCCAGGGGTCGGGCAACCTTTTAGGGCGCGCCGGATGAGGAAGATCTGAAGCAGCAGTCGGCGGGCCGGGGCATAAATCGATTACAATTGACGGCAATAGCGGTCACATGTGGAAAATGACAGCGTAATTAATATCATTTCAAAAGCGTGTCTTAAAGGGACTGTCCCACCTAACATAAGATTTTGAGTATCAGCCATTTTGCGTCCCGCATTGAAAATTATGTATGGTATAAGGTTAAAACAAACCACTGAGGTCGAAATCACAGATAAATTCGAGTTTGATTTTGCAAATCTAAACATCGCCAGCCCCCAATGTATTGAATGGTGGCCGTGGAGCCCGATGTCTAGTCTCTCTTTGCTAAATGTTGATTACACGTCGACTGTTTTACCTTTTGGCCTAACGATTAAGCCATACACGAGTCCTACTATAACAGCGTGAAGTTTTTCTTTTCCCAGAAAATTCCTTCATTATGGACGTCATCAGCCTAAATATTAAAACTATTTGTTTTTTAAAATTGAGCACTGTCGTAAAGAAACAGAATGTCATATCTGTTCAGCAGCATTCACTTCATATTTTGCCACCACCAAAACGACGTACATGACACATTTTGAAGGTGGGACAGTCCTTTTAACAGCTGAATGTTTTGCCGTACCTATGTCACATGGTGGAATATGTATACCGTCTTAGACAGACTGCGCCAGCAGGCAAATCAATCTAAAAAAAATGAAAGCACTCTCAACTTCATATAGCCCACCAGTCATGTGCCCCCAAAATATTTGACTTCCGAGATTTAATTTGTGCCGCAGCAAAAGTGAGAATGAAAACATCACGAATCGAATGCACGCATTACTTTTGGTTAAAACTATTTTCAATTTCTGAAGGCACCGCGGCCGAATAACAATGTAAGTTGCGATACCCAGGCCGCGGGCCGGAAGTAGCCGGCGGGCCGGATCTGGCCCGCGGCCGGAGGTGCCGACCCCTGTCTTGAAGCATTAGCGAAGTCAGCTATCATAGCCTGTGACGCACTAACTCAGGTACGGTAAAATCTCTTCTTGCTTCGCGCAAATTAAAAGTTTGCCTTATTGTAAAGAAAGAAGGGAGTAGTTATTTGAAAAATATTATATTTAAGAACTATAAATATTCCTCTTCGTTTGGTGTATTTTTCTCACAACGTTGGCATATACTCCATTCGCCAAACTCGAATGGCGCAACGACCACCTGCGCCAGAAATGGCTTTAGTTTCTCTGCGGTCGCTGCGGCTGACTTTTCCCGGCCGCAGGGATCGCAGGCGGCCGCAGCCGTGTGACGTCATACTTACCACCCATCCCCACCCATCCCCCACGCCTGCTGGCCGCAGCGGCCGCAGCGACCGCAGCAGATTGCGGCACCCGTGAACAGCACTCGGGTTAGTTTGGTGAGGGAAAATACGGGCCTTTTTTAAAACCACAGTTTCTGTCTCTTCATGCCCTCATTGTGATTACTCGAGGCACTGTTATGGAAAAACCATAGGTGTCCCCTAACGGCTAACACCCCGCATTGCAGTGCTAAGGGACACTGAAGAACAAAAAAAACAAAATCAAGGTAAACTTCTCTGGATGTTTCACTTGTCAGCCACGGAGAACACTGAAGTGGACACAAAATGATTGACAGCCAACTTTTATTTTTGCAGCTAATAAATCTTGAGTTATTCTACAAAAACCATCAAAACGGTCCCTTAACCCGCGCGTTACTGGGGTATATTCTGTAACGCGACTTACTGGGGAGGGGGGCTAATTTATTAGCCCCCTCTGCACTCCGAAACTATTGGATCCGATCTTAAAAATTCGAAACGGCATTCTGATAAGTCCTATCAAATTTGTCAGGAACCTAATATTGTTATCCTCAGGGTCACCAATGACGTCACGGGTCACGTCAAATAAAAAATGTTTGACCGTGCCATCAAAGTCCGGTGGTCGGCATTGTCGAGCAAAAATGCGATGTTTAACGCATAATAAGTTGATAAATCGGTATGATTCGTGCATCTAACACTTCTTATTAGCATTCAAAGCTATTTTTGACCTTGAGTCAGGTCAAGGTCATCCGAGGTCAAAAAGGTCAAACTGAAGAATTATGGTCATTAGGAGTTTGTAACACATGTTTATGGGTGCTCGTTTATCGATTATAACGCGAGAAAATGACCTTAGAACATGATTTTTTTCATACAAATTGAAGAAAAAAACAAAAAACTGGAAATGCACTTTTTGCTTAATTGTTATACAGTAAAGGTGTATGATATCCACCATTGACCCTATCCTCAAATATTTTTTTAAAGTTGAAAAAGTACAAAATGCAAATAATTTCATGCATAATAATTTCATCGTAATTATTTGCATTTTGTACTTTTTCAACCTAAAAGAAATATTTGAGGATAGGGTCAATGGTGGATATAATACTCATAATGATTTTCCTCACAACGCTTAGCACAATTAATGATTACAGTAAAGGTGGTCTAATTTTGTCTTTGAAAGGCTGTCACTCAGTGATTTTTGAAGATTTTGACTTCAAACTTGCTACACACATCCAATGGGATCAACTCAATTACACATATTCCGTTTTTTTGAAAATTCGATTTTTTTTTTAATACAAAAAAAATGTCTTAATATTTCTCAAAATTTTGAATAAAAAAAAAATCCGAGATAGCAGTCTGATAGACCAACTTATCACCTGTCGTTGGGTGTATGACAATTTAGTTTATCTTTAAAACTGTACTTTTAGCAGCGTGTCCTGCAAACCCTCATTTTTCAACAAAAAACGCAGAACATGACGTCACTCTGACCCATTTCCGGTGAACCTATCATAGCCTCATTTTTTCCATCTGGGCATAATGTGTCAAATTATTCTGGACATGGTTACGAAAGTTTGGTCACGATACCTACGTTGGTTTAGGAGATATTGCAGAATAACGGGAAGGGGCTATAAATATCCCCCTTCCCAGTAACTCGCGGGTTAACACCCTGTTTTACTGTAACTAATAAATAATGGTGATAATATCGTTGTTACAGCCATATTTTCGTCCCTTCGGCTATTCACTTGAATGTGTGCAACTTCTTTTTTGTACAAAACAGACAACAATTAAGCTTGCATGTCATAACTCCTCAGGCAGTTATGTGTCTTCTGAGTCTATTGAGTTGTACTAGCAAAGAAACACTCATTCCATTCTGTCACCATAATATGTCATTTTTATCTTCTCAGTCATGATCAGCTGCCCTATGACAAATAAACCTCACACAAGTATAGATGCATGGACCTGGTTGGGAAATGTCTCTTGAAGTATGCCACCAGTTTCATTATATTTTGTATTCCGAGTTTTTATTGCTA
This sequence comes from Semibalanus balanoides, assembly GCA_014673585.1. Lineage (NCBI taxonomy): Eukaryota > Metazoa > Arthropoda > Thecostraca > Balanomorpha > Balanidae > Semibalanus > Semibalanus balanoides. The sequence continues at coordinate 96,244 of VOPJ01012270.1, forward strand.
GTTGACTTATATTAGACATGTGCCTGGATCCAGGATCCAGCTGAGATGTGGATCTCTGTGTCCTGTGTCCTGGGATTCACATCAACAACATATCCATCATCCAGGTACATTATAAGCTGAGGAATCTACAAAGACCCCAGATCCTAGATATATTTGTACCAAGGGATCCAATGGGATAAAAGATTGCCCTTTGAGATCCGAGCACAAGACGTTTGCTCTGCTAGTTGTAATGATACTCATTTTGGTATACATGAGCTAAGGAGCAACATAATGATTGTGTGATGTTTTTATGTTTATTTAAATTGTGTAACATTTGTCATGCCTTTCAGAGGAACAAAATGGATGGTTTCACAAGATTATCCATTTGTAGAACACTTCTCAGGAATAGGTGTTCTGCCTCAAGCCTGTATCATCAACTGAGGTAAGTGTCAGGAGTTAAAGCTAATTAGTTCCACACTTGCATCAATGTTGAGTAAAATTACTTCAATATTGAGTTGTGACAAAATTGTAGAGGTGAACAGTGTCATCCATCTGGTTATATACTTATTATAATTTATATTTTAATTGCTTTAGCTTATAGACTGTGTGAAGACTGATCGGTAGACCTAGCTCATATTTGCCAGCTTATTAATATTAATTGTCATGTCAGCATAACATGTTAAGGCTCATTGTGCTTATTATGCTTTCAGGTACAGAAGCAGAACTCATTATGAAGTCTTAGGAGTTAACAACACGTGCAATACCAAGGAAATCAGAGAAGCATACATGACACTTTCCAAAAAGGTTCGTATTGGGAGACCATGGCATTCAATCAGCAAGCATTGGGTTTTAGTTTTTATCTATTATTACTTGCGTTATTTGTTCTTTATTGCCATTGCCATTGGAGCGATATGTTTTATTAATATTTGTCATGTTTTGTTGAAGTTTGGCTTGCATATTCTTATTCTGATTGACCATCAACAGGTTGTATTTATTTATCCATCGATATATTTACATAATCAATGAAAGAGTGCCTACCATGCTCAGTGAGATTGGTGGTGATTTGTAATTGATGCCCTGAATAACTTAACACTTCACTACCTCGGCAAAGTGTTTCTTTGTAGTTTGTACCAACATTCCAAGCCATCAAGCGTCAGTACTCAGTGTTATTGCAGACAGAAGAGAGCAAATAGGTATATGTTAGCTTCAGTGTCCTAGGATTGGGAAATTTGGGTGACAAATTACACCTTAATGATACTATTTGTCCACTCTTTTTCCCGAGTTTAACGGAATTTTCCACTCCTTGCATTGGATAAATGGAACCCTGTTACTGATTTATGGATGTAATGATTTAGCCTGTGGAGGGAAAAAGAAAAACAGTCACAAATTGGCATAGGTAATAACTAGTTCTGGTGAGCGGGTGATTGGTTATTGATAAAGCAACGAACACCGGAGACTGGCATAGTTACAGTTAATTAGTAACACACTGGCATTAATGTTGAGTAAAATGATTTCAATACTATTGAATTTCATTCAATTTCTATTTCATTAAATCATTTCAATATTATTCAATATTAATAATCATTCCTAACCTAACTTATATTTTTGTTGCTGAATTTTGAACTCTCTATGCTTATTTTTAGCCATAATTTTCTACTCCGCACCTTAGCTCCAAACAAATCCTGGGACCCTGGTTAGCTTAGAAAGTTAGATTATCCTGTAGTGTTCCTCTGACTAGTAGCCTTTCTGTGTGTACCGCCAAGCTAGACCTTAAGTCTCATGGGCAGAGTGCTGGGTATTAATAGCGCATGACACCCCTCTATCTCCGAGTACCCGGCCAGCCTGTTTCTGAGTCCGCCTTGAGTTCGTCGCTCGCCTATTTCTTACTCTGACTGTGAATGAATTGTATCGCACTGAGCGGCTCGGTTGCCAATCGTGTCCCCCCCATCTTCCAAAAGGCAAGGTGACGTCACGAGCGGGGTTGGACCGTGGTCCAGGTATGTCGCCACGAAAATTTTCGTCTCCCTAAATTCTGCCGGTCAACAGGAATTGCGCATCGGGTGTGAGTCAGGACCCGAGCGCAACCAAGGTCTCTCTTAGCGCGGTCCCTGACTCGACAGGCCCACCATTCACGACAAATATTCGACAAATTTATATAATAAAAAAAAAAATAAAAAAAAAAGCTCTGTGTCTTTGCTCTCCGATACTACTACGAGTCTTACATATTCCGTGGCAGCTGCCCCCACTTCTCCCCCTCACGATGCCAACAGCGGAGTGTTTGAGCTGACTTGAATCCTTCAGCGTACAGCCCGCTGACCCGGCACTCAGAGCGAGTCTTCCGTACGATGCCAGTGCTGCCGCGCACCTCTGGGCCCGCCGGTGGCGGCCTGCCCACCCGGGCGAGCCGTACGGTTGGAATGACACACGGCGAATTCGAGCCACGCAACGACGTGTGTGATCATGTGGGGCTGCTGGGGGGGGGGGGGGGTGTCTCAATGTGTTTGTGATTTGCAATGGAAGTTGTTTATCGTCTCTTTGAAGTATGCCGTCAATGCGGTTTCCTTCCGTGTTTTCCTGGGTCAAACTACGTAAACGTTCGTTGAAGAAGAACGTGATATGTTGTGCAAAGTAATTTGAAGGTTCTTTCTCTATCCAGCCCCCTCAATCTCCTCTCACCACGCGCCACGTCTCGTTCTAGGTTCACCGATGACACAATCTGGGGTATGCGCGACCGAGGCGAGGACGGCAAGTTCCGGGACAAGCCCTACTACGGCATCAAGGGCGTGAAGCGGCTGTCGAACGGTCCGATCGCCATCTTCTGTCTGCTCTTCATGGCGCTGGGCGCCTTTTTGCACGTGACCGCAATCAAGTAAGGGTCCTGGTGTGTTGTTGTGGCTTTCCTATTGTTTTGTTGGTGCTAAATGTGATGACCCAACAGTACCTACAGTTGCACGGAATACTGATGTGAAACATTATCTACGTGGGAAAACACTTAAGTTTAAAGTAAATGAAAACACTCAAAGCTTCTGTACGTTTGGTTAATATTCTGTTTTGCAATAGGGATTGTTCGAATTGTTTTTAAATGTTTTAAATTGTATCGTAATAAAGCAGGCAATATGTGAAGCATTCTAGTTTTGCAAGCCACTGTTGGAGCATACTCTTTGCACACGATGTCTGACGTTTGTTAATGCCTGCTGGGTGTTCCGTGCCTTTGTAGCCTCATCATCATGCGAGGCCTGTTCAAGGCGCTACGGCCGCCGTGGCCAAAAAGTAGGGGTTAATCGTCAGCCAGTGTACTAGCACTGGCAATTTTGAGTGGAAAACAACACCCGATGGATGCTGTTTTACATTCCTTTTCCTGCCTTGTATGGAAAATTTTGTATTTATGAATGCAATGATAGGGACAGACCGTGGAAGGAAAGATTGTTGATAATTGGCATAAGAAATAAGTTTCTGGTAAGCAGATATTGATAAAGCTGAGCTCATATGGGTTTTGGTTCCATTTTCTGATTTTTTAACACTTGCTGATTTTTGTTGTGGAAATTTTTCACTCCGCTCCCCAGCTCCAAAGCAATCGTAGCACCCTGTCGTCAGCCAATCACGAAAAAGCATGTTCGGAGTGATATTCGGGGTGTCCTACCAGATTACCTATTCGTTGCAAACGTTTCGTGCGCCATCTATAGGATGCCACCAGCGGCCACACAAGTGTGCAAGGTTGTACAAGTTAAGCTCAGCCCTTTTGGCTGCGGGAGCCGCGGCGGCCGCAGATCCCTTGAACAGGCCTCCGGTGTTCGTTGCAGAGTCTCCCACCAGAGCGCGATGGCGTATATCGATGAGAAGAACCAGCGCCTCTCCGCCGCATACACGGACGCGAAAAGCAAGGCCATGGACCCCAAGGACAAGACCAAGGTCGAGAGCTTTCTGAAGTCTCTGAAGGCAGACGCTGTTGATTGAAGGGGTTTTAGTACCGTGCAATGTTTTTGTTAGATAAATTTATATTTATATTAGCAAAAGCGAGGTGCATTCACGACGATGGGAGTATTTGTGTGTTCTTATGTTGTTGCAAGACCGTGGTGGATGTGTTTATGATTGCATGGGAGGCAATTTATTCGACCTGTGTTTGTGTCGTTAGGTAGTTGCCGCAATGGCATACAGCTAGTGTAGAAAGCATGTGCTGATGTTTTCACCCTTATCTGCCCAGTTGAATACCAACGCGAGGGCATGATGATCAGAGGCCGTTCTTATAAAAAATCGAGCCACGGCTCATTTTTTTAATCATAGGCTCTGATCTGCGAACTACTGTTCGATGTCTCAGAAATAAAACCAAGAAACTCAATAATACTAAGCATGCTGTCGTTTTCAACTAATTTTGTTGATAATAACGACTTGAGTTGAAAATGGCTCAGTATTTGTGAAAAAATCGAGTTGTGGCTCGATTTTTTTTATAAAAGCTGCCTCTGATCATCAAAACATAACTTGAGATATGTAAGTGCTTCAAAATAGAGTGCAGTGTTGCAATGCATTGCCGATAAGTCTGCAATGCAACCTGATGACGTGGTATTCGCAAAAGCTGATAATCTTGCCAGCGTTCTACATGTCGACTTTGCGAGTCGATTAAACCGTTACGTCACGTGCGTGAGGGGAAGATGTCGGATGTGTGTCATGTGTTCGTGAAGGTTACATTTCATCCAGGTAGCACTCTGGTTAGGGTACAAGTGATACATGTGAGTGGCTGTGATGCGGATGATTTTTAATGTTAACTTCAGGTGTTTCGAGCGGTGGTAACTTGAGTGTGTACGAGTCTATTTTTATGGGTTTGCAACTTGCAAGGAATGTCTGCATCCTATCAGGCTTGCTTCAGAAAGCCGTTTGATGAATGTGAGAACCATTTGAATATTGAATGGTATCGAATATAGATAAAGAATGAAGATGTCACATGACTCACGTCTATGTTCAATTTGAGTTCGAGAATATCGGAGGCCGATTGCTGATCTTATCACCAGTCACCACTGCAGTTTGCAGCTGATAAAGTTAGAAGCGCTAGTACGTTTTACTTCCGGCGTAGACACAGTTCAATTAAGAATTGTATGTGAAAGGTTAAATAGGACTGAGTGATTGCCCGCTCCTCTGTTCTTCCGATTGTCAATCTGTAGTCACTCCAATCATTTGCAAATCTGCATAGATTGGTGGGCATTCGGTATTCAATCAAAATGCTGCCAATCTGTTGATTGGACCGCCTAAATCCTGCTTTAACCTTGTCTACATTTATAGACAGGACTATGACAAAATCGGTTGCTCGTGCCACGTGCTCATGCATTTTAATGCAAAAAATCAACGTCGAGTTTTCTCGAAAACGATGTTTTGACAATTCCATCAAAATACTATGCGTCCAAGGGTGCAACAAGATAAGCTACCTGCTGACAAAGTGTCAACTCTCTAGCACGTGCCACGTGACCTTGAAGTTGACCATGCACCCCGAATTTCACGACATTTGGACCACTTGGGCACGTATGGAAGCCCCTGCCGCCCCCTCGGATCCGCTAGTGTTTCTACTATACATATATTCCGTTTGTGAAATATTCGAGAAAAAAAAATATGTCATTTTTCATCATTTTTCTTTTTACTTTTTGGGGTTAAAAAGTAAACACACAATTTTCAAACATCCGAGATAATCATTTTCTGGCCTTTCCCATTTTCTATATTTTGACATTTTTATTGCATTTGGTTTATAAGGGTATTTGTACGGTCTGTTAATATCTCGAAATGTCTGGACGAAATTACTTCACTTATGCACAGAAGACGTCAAATTTATGTTGAAAGAGGTACCCGAAGTTTCGCGTTAATTTCCCTGTTCGTATATATTCCCTGTTAATTTCCCTGTTAATTTCCCTGCAGCTATAGTGAAATCCCTCGGGGCGTTTTTCGAGTCCCCCCAGCCAATGGTGGGTTAAATATATACATACAAAATAGGGGCAATTTTTTGCGTCATTTCAGCCGACCCCCCTCCACTAAACAATTATCGGCGACGCCCCTGATCAGTGCGACGTGTGGTAGTCACTGTATTACTGAATTACGCTGCATCCTTTTAGTGCAAACATCGGTTGTTTTGAACGAGAAATAAGATGAAAGCAATCTATGCGAAGATCCAGTATCTTTGTATCTAAAGAACAGAGTCTGCAGCCAGGCCCAACGTGCCTCTTCATAGGGACCTATGGGGCCGAATATCGTAAGGGGGTACGGACCTGTGTGCCCCCTTGTGTGGGCCTCTGGGCCCTGCAGATTGAAATACATAATGTACAACTTTGACTTGCATTGTATTGTTTCCATTTTTAAATACAACAAAACAGGGGCCACACGGGGGCACCTCAGAGGGGCCCCACTAGGCCGCCTCTGAGCAGGAACGTAGCCAGGGAGCAGACATGTGCTCGGATCCCGAAAATGGATCCCGGGATCTGATCTCTGGGATCTGGATCCGGAATCACTTGGATCATAAGATCCACCTTCACCATTTTGTCGGATGGATCCACCGGGATCATAGATCCGTCTTCAATATTGGTCACGGAATCCACCGGGGATCCTGATCGCAGGTTACCATTTTTTCACTGATCCACTGGGATCCCAGTCCCGTAATTTATACAGATATGTATTCTCGGAGACCATATTTAAGAAATTGTCATTATTTTCAATTTCGTTGTAAACGTAACTATAGCATGGGGCGTTATGCCTAAAGTTATATTTTGTCAATAATATTATAATTTATGGCATAATTTATAAGTCGGATCCGAGATTCCGATTGGATCAGTCCATTTTCATTGATTATTATGGATTCCAAGATCCGATGCCAATTCAATTGAGGGATCCAAGATCCACCGTTGTATTTTGTCGTGTGATCCAGTGGGATCATAGATCCAACATTGCGTTTTGTCGAGAGATCCTCTGGGATCATAGAACTCCTTCTTTCAGATCCAAGCACATGTCTGCCAAGGGAGTTGCCCTCCCCCCGTCCCCTTAAGGTACAGGGAAGCGCTTTTCGGTGAGCGCAGCTGCGTCAAAAAAGGCCGACGAGACTGCGAAAGCCGCTGTATTCATGGACACTATCAAAAGGTCTGTGAGACTACGTGGTCTTGGAGAGTTAAGAAGCACTTCAGAGGTCCCTTTAGAGCCACCCGCAAAGGACCCTCTCTGAAAGTACCAGAAGGCTCCATGAACGCTTCAAAAGGCCCTGTTGAGGTCAGAGGGACCTCTGGTATACCAAAGGGTCCCTGGGCGAATTTTAGAAGGTCATAACATGCCGAATGGGCCTTAACCAGCCACAAAGGACCCCTGGGCAGGTCGGAGGGCTCCGGGAAGACGGAGGGCCCCTGAGCAGGTTAGATGGGTCCCTGGGAAATGTCGGTAGGGTGAACAAAGCAAGCTTAGAGCACTTCCTTACCAGGTCTTAAAGGAAACAGTTCACCTTGTATTTTTTTTCAAACACGATTTGAAATATTTGAAATACAACTTCTTTTTCATAATGTTCAAAAATAGCCATACATTCGCCGATTCAGAACAGAAGGACGACAATGTGATTAATTTTATCAAAACTATATGCGTACTCTCCGCAACGGTCAAACGTGGCTCGGCCAAATCAGATATTCGAATAAGTAGTCGCGTAAAAATACTGTATAGCCTTCTGCCGCAGGTATGGTGAGGCCCAACATTCTTGACATCCTTTTATGGCCCACATTCCTTCACAAAAAAGTCCAAATATATTTGGGTGGAGAGCCCTTTTCAGCCCAGAAAAACTTGCAGATAGGGTTTTTTCAACACGGGCTACAAAACTCCTATCTCAGTTTAAAAAACCCATGTTGAAGGTGAACTATTTCCTTTAAAGGGCCCCTGGACAGACCTGGGGTGCCCCTGGAAATTCTTACAAGGGCCCTATGTAGGTCGAGAGGCCCTTGAACCAGAACTAGAAAGGAGTCCCTGGGCGGGTCAGAACGGCCCCTGAACATGCCTTTATTGGCCTTAGTCAGCACGGAGGGCCAAGGCCCAATGGGACCTTTCAACGCTCGGGCAGGGGCCCTTTAAACGCTCGGAAAGGGGGCGTCCTTTTGAGGCACCGCCCGCCCCGCGGGTGAAATCCTGTCTATACGTTGCCTGCCTCAGAGGGCGCCCCACGAGGCCGCCTCAGAGGGCCCCACGAGGCCACCTAGAGGGGCCCCACGAGGACGCTTCAGAGGGGTCCCAGCGGCGGCAGCCCTCAGAGGGGCCCCCACGAGGCCGCCTCAGAGGGGCTCCACGGGGCTGCCCTCAGGAGGGGGCCCCACGGGGGCCGCCTCAGAGGGCCCCGCACTCCGTAAGGGGGAACGGGCCCGTGTGCCCCCTTGGTTGCGCCTTTGCTTACACTAGATAAAATGTGATTCTGCTGACGACTCTGCTGACTGACCCCCTGTCAACAACATCTGGCTGACGGCTGACGGCCCGATACGGGATACCCTCCCCCGCTCAACAACTTTTGGGAAATACGTCACTCACTAGATTTACCTCCCTCCCTCCCAAATAAAAAAATAGTCCCAACCGTAACGCTGCCAAAAGTAGTTTTGCCCCCCCCCCTTATTAGCCGTCTGCGGCCGCCAGTGTCCCTTTGCCTCTGGGTCCCATCTCCGAAGTAAAAATGAAGTTATTTTTTAATACGTCAAATGTGGAAGCCATTTCGAAATATCTGGAAGCTGTTGTAAGTCTACATAAATGGCGCTGATATGATTCCGTTTGTGTGCATCGCGTAAATAACTACAGCCGCTGATTCTTATCGCATTTGCTTGTTAGCTTGTGGTGGATTGTGTGGCGGGGTATGAGCATATGTTGTTATGGAAGTTAGATCCAAGCAGTTTTGAAACATTTCTTCAGGTGAGAAGGGCATAGACCAGACATAACTGCTTGGTTGTGGCATCTGGGTGGCATTTAAGAGAGGCGAATTGAATGAAACGACGCCCGCATTGACACGGAAAGTGAACGACTTGCTGCACAAGGAAACTTGGACAAGAGGAAAACTGGTGTTTAATTATAACCTCTAAACTGCTGGTGTAGAACCTAAGGCTTTGAGTTTGTGGTACTCAAGAAGCTGAGCCATGAAGCTTTACAGTGTGTCAGTGCTTTACAAAAATCCTCAGGCTGCTCAGACCTTGAAAGCAGCCCAGGATTTGCAGAGCTTTGGATTCTTCCAAAGGGGCAGTGTGCAGGAATTTATGACATTCACCAGCAAGATTCTTGTAGAAAGGTCTCATCAGTCATCACGACAATCTGTGCGAGAGCAAGAGTACATGTGCCATGTGTACGTGAGGTCAGACAACCTGGCAGGAGTTGTCATTTCAGACCATGAATACCCTCAGCGTGTGGCTCACACCCTGATCACAAAGGTCTTGGATGACTTCACTGAAAATGTCCCACCTCAGAGTTGGCCCACAGGCACCCCAGAAACTGTCAACTTCACAGGACTTGAAGCAATGTTGGCTCGGTATCAGAATCCAAAGGAAGCAGATGCTATGACAAAGATTCAGAGTGAGTTGGATGAGACAAAAATTATCCTGCACAATACCATCCAGTCTGTGCTGGAGAGGGGTGAGAAGCTTGATGATCTAGTTTCCAAGTCTGAAGATCTCAGTCTCCAGTCCAAGACATTCTACAAAACTGCAAGAAAAACCAACTCATGCTGTAACCTTGGTTAGGATCGAGGAGCTATGAAATGATATCCGTGTGTGCATTATAAATGTGTCACATGAATCTGTGTATTTTGAAACTATGTATACGAGTAGTTTCAGTTTATTCCATTCCTGGGAGTATGCTGGTATAGTGTCATTAGAACATTTTGGTCCAAAGCCATTCACATTTTGAAATACTTCTGTGTGGTTTGTGTCTGCAAATGGCTGTTTTATTTGCCTACAAATGTTATAATTTCCCAGACATTAACCTCTCATCAACTTTACTTATCTACACTGTCATCAGTGTTGTTCTCAGTTCAGTCGTGCCTCCCAAAATGTTTAAATTTGTGTATTTCCCTACTCACTGGAATGTGTTCCATGTGTACCCAAAGGCTGGAGAGCATTGCTGTCTTGGCACAGAGCCAAGCATTGTGTGGTCAATGTCTGTAGCTGTCAATAAATGTACAATGGACAACAAATGTGCCTTTATGCCCAGTTAGCCAGCTTCTGATGACTGGGACTCTGAGCATTACACATGCAGGCTGCGATGGCTGTGTAACACCCTTCCCATAGTGCAAAGTGAAGCATTTGCCATGTGTCTTTCGATTAACTCTATCCTGAGACTATGAACACACACATTCGTGAACATACACCGCTGGCGACTGTTCAACCAGTGGCAGCTGGCCATAAAGCCCGCGTCTAGACGACTCCCCAGAACTCAACGCGAAAATCGATAACGTCCAGACAGCGGTGGCTTCCGAAAAGTCAAAGCTCTGCGCCCCGGTTTCCATGGAAGCCACGCCCACGCCGGTTTCGCGGCTTTGTTCCGGGCAATGGGCAGTGACAGTAAAGAGCACTGCCTGATTCCCCCGGGGCGCGGCTGTCTACGCTCTGTGATTGCCCCAGAGAGGTCTCGGCACGACCCACGCCCCGCCCGCACGCAAAACGGGCAGGCGTTCCATCTCTCGCCCCGTCCCGCGTGCGGGAGAGTGTACCCACGACCCTCGCCCCTGATACCCCGCGATCGGAGCGACACCAACACGCGATGACTCATTTGTGCTACTGCTGTCAGAGACTGGTACTCGTGTCTCGTAATTTTATTCTGAGTCATCTTGGGGAGAGAATGGGGATTCCCGGAAAATGTCGCAAATGGAGCGGCGCAGACGTGTATCCTGCGTTACGAAATCAGTCGCGAAGTACACGATAATGTGTGTGTGTGTGTGGCTGATCTAACACGCATAGCCAATCGTGTGAATATTTCGCCGACTACTCGCTCAGGTAATTTTATCGGGCGAAACCGTGTTGATAGCATGCAATCTTCCCACTGATAAAATGCAGCACCAACTGGGAGCCGTTCTCCACGACTCGCGGTGCATATCCGAAAATAACGGGCCGCCTGACCGGCTCGGTTGTTATCCGACTGTCTCGCAGCTCTCACAGCGGGCTCGCTGGTGCCGTCCCACCAATCCGCGCCGAGCGTCCCGACTCCGACAAAGGTCGTCAGCGGCGACCCCGGCGCCGCATCCCATGACACCGCCATCACAACTGCAGACCACGCGTCAGACGGCAAAGCGGTTTATGCTCTTCACACGACAATGGTAGGAACAAAAGCAGAATGACTCCAAATTGCTTCCCTGCGCTGCGCATAGCGCAACACTAGCAGGCACTGTGCATGCGCGGCTGTCGACGCGTTGCAAGGTCACGATTGGCTGCGGTCGAAAGCTCCAGACGAAATGCGGCGCGATGCCTGCCTATGGTCGATCCTACCCGGCCAACCAGGACAAGTGGTGACTCAATGACTCATGGGCCGTAGTTGGACGGGACAGGGCAGCCCGTGAGTCATGTCATATCGGCCACTTATGAGTACGAGTGGCCGATAGCGCGACACACATGCAAACGTAACACTGCGCGGGAGACCTGGTGCTGTTGACTGGGAGATGTGTTACACTGTTATCCTGTATCGTCACGGTTTCAAACACGAGATTACTGGATACAACGCGCGCTCGTCGCGGAAGTGCACAACCGACAATACCACACGCTCACGCTGTGTCGCACGAGTCTGCACGCACGGACACCGACATGATCAAATCAAACTGCACGCAAACAGGTGGCATTGACACACACAATCAAACAAGACAGCTCGTGCGAAAGCAAACAAAACCTAGTGACAAACCGGAGGTTGTCATGGAAACGTGATAGCCGGCTGCGCATGTGCAGTTGCAGCCGAGCGGGAATATCTGTGACGAAGCAAGGCTACCGGACGAGCTGCGGGATATCCAAGCAGCATTCTCTTGCCGCCGCCGGCGACTTATCAAGTGAGAACACTCCCGACGCGTCCCGTGTCTCCGCCGGCTTCCAGCTGACTTGTTTAGCGACATTATCGATCAGCTCCAGTCTCCAGCAATATCACATAGCGCTTCACTCCTGCCTCCAATGCCGCTCAGCACCCACTTCGCTCACTTGTCACTTTCACTGGCAGTCCGCTGTCCACGAAGCTGCCGCCATCGACGACGCATCTGTCACGACGATCGACAGCATTATTTGACTGGCTCGCACCGTGGCAAGTAACCGTCATATCCTGGAGGCCTTGAGGTCGTTGGCAAAAGACAGCTTAGATCTCGAGGATGTGGCCGAATGCGCAGCCTAGGTTTTAGGTTGTTGGTGACCGTGCCACCTAGGCCTTGAGGTCGTTGTTGAAGATGCCGCCTAGAGCTTGAGGTCCTTGAGGTCGGTGGTGACGGTGCCTCCGTCGTTGATGGCATTACGTATCCGGTCCATCTTCGTGGGCAGCAGGCGTGCCATCTCGCGACAAGCCGACAGTTCTTCCGTCATTTTCTCCGCGCCCAGCGGCACGCGGTCACAGTAGTCGATAATGAACTGCAACCGGCGGCAGGAAAAGACGGTCATGGCGGGGTAAACAGACGGAGACTGGCGATGGCAGCGGGGTGGCAACCATTGTTGGTACAGCTGACATTGTAGATGAGAAGCGATATAAATAGGGAACTTATCGGATAGAAAATGGACTTGGTAATTGATGTAGATAGAGACAAGAGGTAAGCAAATATTGTCAGACCGCTTATCATGCAAAACAAACGCTGGTCACGGCCTCGGCCCTATTTTGACACGGGACGAGCCTCTTCCCGGGGTTCCGACAGAATGTTAGCGCAGGGCCTGCTTTTCCAGCAAAGACCGCACATTGGGCAACTCAGCTAAAACAAAACAGACGGCTACAGCTAGGGATTCTCGGAAAAGTATGTTGTAGCTTACGCAAACTGAGATACTGACCGATAAGCATTAAGCACGTCATAACTTGTACGTGTTATACGTCACATAATGATAAACATCTGTAAACATGCAGGAAAACAGTACCCGGAAAGACCGGCTACACTATAATGTTGGAGCGAATGCATGCCGCAAATCAACAGAATCAAACCAGAATGACTCAAAGTACTAATTACCAGTACGGCGCCATAGTTGGCGATGAACGAGCAAGCGCGAAGGAAATGTATTATGAATTTCAACTCGATCGGGAAAGTAGTTTCCGAGACACAAAAAGAATGCACACATGCAGAGGAACCCCTGACTTGTGGGAAAGTGGCGGCTGAGAGGTACCACACATACAATTTGAACACAATATGCCCAGGCCCCAGCCATTGCGGATTTTTTTTTACAATAAAACACTTTTCAACACCCGTCACGCGGTACGCGCCACGCGCAGTGGTAGTCACCCACATGAGTCAACACTGGTCTCAAACAGGGTAGGTTGGATGGGGCTGCAGCTCAGCAAAGACCGCTTGTCAATCGGACGTGCGTTTGCAAAGATATGAGCTTCTCAAAAGCGTCGCCACGAGCCGGGTCGCTCATATTCAGATTACACTAAGAAAGGACTCCCTTACACCACGAAAGGACGAGCGAGCGCTTCGCGCTCTCTCGTAATGAGACAACGGGAGGAAGACACTGATTAATGTCTCACTACCAATACGAACCACAATTAGCGTCACACAGCTTCGTCAATCAAGACAACGACCTGACCGATGAACCCACTCGTAACTTTCATCACCCCAGTAGTGGCTATAAAAGATCATCAATGTTGATGATGATGATCGGGGCTTAAGGGCGCCGCAACAAAATAGTTATATGCCGCCCATGATCATCAATGTTACCACTGGGCACCACAGCCAGCAAAAGATCCTCTCTCCACAGTTGGACATCCGCGTCACCCACTCCGAGCAACGGAAAATGATTGTGCTTTTTATGACTCCGATTGCAAGAGTCATTTAACCCTCGCCTAGGCGGGTGGGCTGACAGTCCCCCCAGATGTTTTTTCTTAAATAACTGTTTTACACATGATGCGCATCTTTCTGAAATTTGCAGTAGGTGAGTTGAATAAACAATTACAAATATCCTGTCGAAATTTCGTTGAAACATCGGTCGATGTAGTTTGGAAATATGACGTTTTGATAACGTCATGTTCGTAGAAAAAAACGATAAATGTTTGAAAAATATAAGAAAATAGAGTCTTGCAGCAATTAAAATAAGCGGTAAAAATGGATTTTTTTATAAGACAATATCAACATTTTTCCCTAAAAAATGGGGAAACAATTCCCCCAAAAAACATAATTTTTGGCGAAATTATTCCATTTTACAACCGGAATATATTTGGAGGAGAAAATTATTACAATACAACGAATACCACCAACCAAATTGCATAAGCAATTAAAAAATCCCTCCCTTTAATTTTTTTTGAACTGGAAGGTTTTGGGGGGATTGGGCCCTTTTCCCCCCTTAAGTAAAAAGAACTTTGACGGACAATTTTTTATTACTTTTTGGACCTTTTGACCAATGACGACAAATAATTACCTTTTCTGTATTCAGCTGAGACAAAAACTTGCTAGGAAGCATGCCTTTGTATTTGCATTTATAATTTTCTAACTTTTGAGATTTTCTGATCGCTATTCTGATCTGGACGTGATCGAGTCGAGGTGGGTAATGCTGATCGCCAATAGCGATAATCGTCTATGGTGACGATTTCCTTGACTTAATAGGTCTTTAACTGACCCAGACCTAAAAATCGATATATGGTCAGATAGCTAATTCAACGACCAACAACTTGACGCTAACCAAATCATTTTATTTTTATGGCTTTAACAATTATGACGGTCTGAGCAAAATCGCTATTTTTGGACTTAGTCGATTTTAGGTCTTTCACTTCCATTGACCTAAAACCAAAAATGTTTTTCCATCAGATTCCTTACGTGACAGGCAACATGCTGTTTTTTTCCGCGTTGCTATATCATGCTTGGTTTGGAAGTTGGCAGGGGGCCTGTCAGCCCCCCCCCCACTGGTAGGCCGGGCGAAGGTGAAAAAACGCTCCGTAGCGGCGAGGTTAATGAACTTAATACCCACTTCACAATGAAACACGCACCCTGGTACGGCGCGATGGACTGCTGGCACGTTGCCACTTTGGCTTCAGCTTCTATCTACCATCGCCGGTTGTAGAGGTGGCCGGTCAGTGGAAGTAGGCGATCAGCACGGCCGCGTCAGTGTCCTCAACTTTTCCGGGTACTGGCCTCTCGCTGGGAACGAGAGCCGATGAGCTGGGTTGACAGGGTGAAGGCAGTGGTCTCTCAGGATTGCTAAGCAGGTGCACAATTGGAAAATCAGTACTGGAACCAACTAGGATTTTTAAAAGTGGGAAAATATACCTCAAAAAGAGCCTTTTTCCATGAATGACCCTATTTTCTAATTGACAAACTTGATCAAAATTTTCTGGGTTTGTACATATTAAACGTAAATAATGGAAAAATATTCAAAAAGTGAAAAAGAGTGGAAAATAGACCTTTAAATTGGCGGTAAAAGGCATTGCATATTTAATATCTTGTAGGGTGTCCGCTTTACACCCAAATTTCCAATCCTAGAACCTGGGGTGAAAAGGCTATGGATGAAAGCTACAAATGCCGCAGAAGATAAAAACGCAGTATTATTAGCTAAAGAACAGTTAGTCTTCAACTGGTACACTAGAACCGACTTTCACACACCCAACAGTTATACTTCATGTTAGGAACGCCCATCCACAGACTCACCCCACAGCATGGTGTCCGTAGTTCATAGTTGGTTGTTAATTTTAACAGACCCATCACCCACACACACCCATCTTGTTGGTTTACTGGGAGTTTACCGTTTAAGGGCGCAAACATGACAAGGGTAGAGCTTTTCAGAAAAAGTTGATGGGGCAAAATGTCATATTGACTGAATGTTTTGTATGGTAAAGATGAAAATTACCTTTTTAACGTCAGAAAACCTTTAAACCTGACATTTGTGCATGGTTTAGAGGAAAATTACTATTTAAATGTAAGGAAACCTTCAAATCCGACAAAAGTTGGTGGGACCAGACTCAAAGTTGGTGGCGCAGTTGCCACACCATCTGAACAGGAAACTCCACCCGTGCAACATGACGGATATTTGTGGGTCTGTTAAAACTGATACCCATTTAGTATGACTCCTCTATTTTTGTTTTCCTCAATTCGCTCCATATATCGATTATATTGTGTCATTCTGAGCGGCGCAGGTAGACTGATCAGACGTAATCTGCATCGTGTTCTATCGCGGCACATCAAGGTTCTCCTCAAACACGTACTCCTCAACACACTACACGTCACTGCCTTCCGTATCCCTGACACCGTACCACAGACTGACTGTCGTCGCCCACCTGTCCTTGAGTGAGTTGAGGAAGAGGTCGAAGTACTTGATGCTCTGGTTGGCCAGGTGGTTGATCTTCTCCACCACGTGGGCCGTCACGTGCTGACCGCGCTTGTCCCGGTCACGCTGCAGCTTTGGATGAACAGCATACACGTCAACAGGTTAGTCAGCTCAGGTGGCAGCTTTGATGAACAAGATCCACAGCACAAGGTTAGTCAGCTCAGGTGGCAGCTTTAGGATGAACAGCAAATACACCGTCAACAGGTTAGTCAGCCTCAGTGGCAGCTTGGTAAACTAAGCAACGAAACAGGTTAGTCAGCTCAGGTGCAGCTTTGATGATCTAGAACGAAACAGGGTTAGTATCAGCTCAGGTGGCAGCTTGGAGAACAACTTTACAAAGAGGTTAGTGCAGCTCAGGCTGTGCAGCTTTGGATGAACAGCTTAGAACATGGTAGTTCAGCTTCAGGTGGCAGCTTGTGGATGAACAGTTACGAAACAGGTTTATGTCAGCTAGGTTGGATGAACAGCACACGAAACAGGTTAGTCAGCTCAGGTGGCAGCTTCGGATGAACAGCATACACGTCAACAGGTTAGTCAGCTCAGGTGGGACAGCCTGACAGGCTGCTGTAATTCAGATCAATTAGCCACGTCACAACAGGCAGGTTGTCATTTCAACTTTAAACAAATGAATATAAAAATAACAATGTTGAATCTTTATTCAGGAAGGCTTCAACAATATGTCCTGAATGAGACAGTACAGCAGCTGCTATATTGTATTGATACTGTACTGCATCACTCAGCAGCTGCGAACTAGTGCAGCGACTGTCCCGAGATGGCTAGTGTCTCCACCTATTCCGATACTGCACTGATTGCACAGCGGACCAGTGCGCACTGATGCGAGCAGAATCTCGTCAACTGCAGCTGCAGCACATAGCAAAGCGCCCTGCTCTGGTGCTAACACGGCGCTGATAACACTCAGGAACGTCACCACACGGTGTTCCGCCCAGCGTGTGCAGAACACGAGACCAGGGCGCGGCTCCACAAGGCGGCCAGGCTTCCACACATCACAGTTCAGTATCACTGAGATAACACCACAGTCGAGACCAGGGCGCGGCTCCACAAGGCGGCCAGGTTTCCACACATCACAGTTCAGCATCAGTGAGATAACACCACAGTCGAGACCAGGACGCGGCTCCACAAGGCGGCCAGGCTTCCACACATCACAGTTCAGTATCACTGAGATAACATCACAGTCGGCTGCACATGGTTCGGTGCAGTCCGACCCGACCTTCCGTAGAACACCGCGGGCTGCAGAACAAGTAGACTCCCCCAATCCCCCATGCCGTACTGGGCTTACCTCCACCTTGCACTGAGCGATGTCGCTGTAGATCTCTCCCAGTTCGTACTGTAGCTGTCGCATGACCATCAGGTAGTAGGTGGGGTTCAGCTCGGTCAGCACCGGCTCCAGCAGGTCCACACGACGCTTGTACATTTTACACTGCCTGTGGATCGGATGCAAGGACGTCGGGTCAGACACCAACGGACCCAGAATAAGAGCGTACGGCTGACTAAATTTCCACTTCTGGTATAGTGTTGAAGCCCAGACATGGCTGCATGCCCCTTCAGAGTACGTCGTAACGTAGTGAGTATTGACATGTGGAGAAATACCCTTAAAAAGTTTATCTGAACACGACACAGCCATTAACCAACGAACTTCTCTTTAAGCCACAGATACGAATTAATAAGTATTCAGTCCATCCAAATTCAGAACCTGTCCATTTACACCCACAGTGATTTAATTCACACAATATAATGGCGACCAAAGATAATACCCGGCCACACACTAAAGCCGCCGCCATCTACTCTCCCCTCCGCTGCCGCCTAACCTGTCCAGGTCGCTCTCGAAGAAGACGAGCGCCTTGAACAGCTGGCTGTGCTCGCGCACCACCTCCACGTGATCAGAGGCGTGCTCCTCCAGCGTGTAGTACTGCTTAGCCTTCTGAATCCACCGCTGGGCGCACAGGAACACCTTGCGCGCCTCCTCATAGTCACGCACCGGCGTGTCCGGCATCTGTCCAGGCCATCGTTCAGTGAAGGCGATGGGAGGACAATGAGGTCAGAAGCGAGACACAAGTGAAACACACAAACACAGGCTCCAGCTCCTCGTAATTCAGTCGTTTCGTGTTTTCGGAGGCAATTTTTGGATACTGGATCTTTGCATATCGTCCTTATTGACAGGCTATTCCTTCACAGGAACAAGTAATACCCTCGGGGGATTACACACCAAATAATTTTCGAACAACAAACCAGGTAAAAAGAGTCAGGTGAAACCTCAAACCATATTCATGAGCTATCCTACATCCATGAGCTTCCAAACCCTTCAAGTCGAACAGCACTTCAGCTCACCCCCCGGTGCTCCCCTCGTCAGCGGCGGGACATCCCATCTAACCTGTTTCTCGAGCTCTGAGAGCTCCAGCTGCCTGAAGAACAGCTGTCCTGTGCTGGGCTCAGCCGGCGGGGACGGTGTGGAGGTGACCAGGCGCTCGGCGGAGGTCTGCAGCAGCCCTGGCCTAACTTAGCCCAGCAGTGGGGCCACGTCCGCCTCCCCGGGGCGGAAACGCTTCCAAGGCTGACGGGGCAGGGTAGGGGAGGGTTAGGATAAGAGTTAGGTCATGGTGGGTCACATTTCCTATCCAGCGGTAGTACTGCTCCAGACCGGGGGACAGGGGTGGGTCAGGTCAGGTCACAAGACACAGCAGGTCAGAACCAATCAGGACATAACAAGTTTGTATTCTTAACACGTACACAATGTCACACACTCGCGCTCAATGTCACACACATAAATTCCATGTACGGCATCTGAGTATCAGCTGACATATGATCATGGTGAACCTTCTCCTGCTCCCCGCATGACCTGGCCTGGATGCTGGTACGAGTGGAAACCCTCTCTGCCTCCGCCAGTGACCTGGCCTGGTGCTGGTACGGTGGTGAACCCTCTCCTGCCTCCCGACAGTGATCCTAGCCTGGTCCGTACCATGACCTGGCTGGTCCGATTTGTGAACCCTCTCCTGCCTCCCGCAGTGGACCTGGCTGGTCCGTACCTGGCCTGGTGCTGGTGGTGGTGAACCTCCTGCCTCCCGCAGTGACCTGGTCCTGGTCGTACCTGGCCTGGTGATGGTCGATTGTTGAACCCTCTCACTGCCTCCCCGCAGGTGACCTGGCCTGTCCGTACCTGGCTGGTGCTGGTCGGTGTGAATCCCTCTCCCTGCTCCCCGCAGTGGAACCTGGCCTTGGTCCGTAACCTGGGCCTGATGCTGGTCGGTGGTGAACCCACACCCTGCCTCCCGCAAGTGACCTGGCCTGGTCCGTACTGGCCTGGTGGCTGGTCGACTTGTTGAACCCTCCCTGCCTCCCGCAGTGACCTGGCCTGGTCCGTACCTGGCCCTGGTGCGGTCGGTGGTAACCCTCTCCTGACCTCCCCGCAGTGACTTCTGGCCTGGTCCGTTACCTGGCCTGGTGCTGGTCGGTTGGTGAACGCCTCCCCTGGCTCCCCAGCAAGTGATCCTGGCCTGGTGCTGGTCGTGGTGAAACCCTCCCTGCCTCCCCCGCAGTGACCTGGCCTGGTCCGTACTGGCCTTGGTGCTGGTCGTGGTGAACCTTCTCTCTGCACCCCGCAGTGACCTGGCCTGGTTCCGTCCTGGCCTGGGTGTCTGGTCGGTGGTGAACCCCTCTCCTGCCCTCCCCGCAAGTGACCTGGTCTGGTTCCGTACCTGATGGTCTGGTCGGTGGTGGAACTCTGCCTCTCCGCAGTGACTGGCCTGGTCCGAACCTGGCCTGGTGCTGGTCGGTGGTGAACCCTCCCCTGCCTCCCGCAGTGACCTGCCTGGTGCTGGTCGGTGGTGACCTCCCCTGCTCCCCCGCAGTGAACCTGGCCTGGTCCGTTACCTGGCCTGGTCTGGTCGGTGGTAACCCTCTCCTGCTACCCCGCAGTGAGACTGGCCTGGTGCTGGTCGTGGTGAAACCTCTCCTCTCCCCGATTTGACCTGGCCTGGTCCGTACCTGGCCCTGGTGCTGTTCGGTGGTGAAACCTCCCTGCCTCCCCGCAGTGACCTGGCCTGGTCCGTACCTGGCCGGTGCTGGTCGGTGGTGAACCCTCCCCTGCCTCCCGCAGTGAACCTGGCCCTTGTGCTGGTCGGTGTGAACCCTCTCCTGCCTCCCCGCCAGTGACTGGCCCTGGTCCGTACCTGCCTGGTTGCTGGTCCGGTGGTGAACCTCCCTGCTCCCGCAGTGCCTGGCCTGGTCCTTACCTGGCCTGGTGCTGGTCGGTGGTGAACCCTCTCCTGCCTCCCCGCAGTGACCTGGCCTGGTGCTGGTCGATTGTGAACCCTCCCCTGCCTCCCCGCAGTGACCTGGCCTGGTCCGTACCTGGCCTGGTGCTGGTCGTGGTGAACCCTCCCCTGCCCTCCCGCAGTGAACCTGGCTGGTGGCTGGTCGGTGGTGAACCCTCCTGCCTCCCCGCAGTGAACCTGGCCTGGTCCGTACCTGGCTGGTGCTGGTCGGTGGTGACCTCTCCTGCCACCCGCATGACCTGGCCTGGTCCGTACCTGGCCTGGTTGCTGTCGGCTGGTGAACCTCTCCTGCTCCCGCAAGTGACCTGGTCTGGTTCGCTACCTTGGCCTGGTCCGGTCGGTGGTGAACCCTCTTCCTGCCTCCACCGCAGTTGACTGGCCTGGTACGTACCCTGGCCTGGTGCTGGCCGATCTGTGAACTCTCTGCCTCCCCGCAGTGACCTGGTGCTGGTCCGTACCTAGGTCCTGTGCTGGTCGAGTGGTGAACCCTCTCCGCCCTCCCGCAGTGACCTGGCCTGGTGCTGGTCGGATGTGCACTCTTCCTGCCTCCCCGCAGTGACCTTGGCCTGGTCCTCTGGTCGGTGGTGAACCCCTCCGCCTCCCCGCAGTGACCTGGCCTGGTCCTGGTCGGTTGGTGAACCTCTTCTGCTCCCCGCAGGTGACATGGCTGGTCCGTACCTGGCCTGTGCTGGGTGGTGGTAAACCCTCTTCCTGCTCCCCGCAGTGACCTGGCCTGGTCCTGGTCGTGTGAACCCTCTCCTGCCCCCCTCTCCCCCACAAAGTGACCTGGCCCTGGTCCGTACCTGCCTGGTGCTGGTCGGTGGTGCAACCCTATTCCTGCCTCCCCGCAATTGGACTGCCTGGTGCTGGTCGGTGGTGATACCCTCTCCTACCTCCCCGCAGTGGACCTGGCCTGGGTCCGTACCTGGACCTGGTGCTGGTCGGTGGTGAACCCTCCCTGCCTCCCCGCCAGTGACTGGGCCTGGTCCGTACATGCCGGTGCTGGTCGGTGGTAAACCTCTCCTGCCTCCCGCAGTGACCTGCTTGGTCCTGATCGGTGGTGACCCTCCCTGCCTCCCGCAGTGCCTGGCCTGGTCCGTACAAGGCCTGGTGCTTTCGGTGTGAACCCTCTCCTGCTCTCCCGCAAGTGGACCCTGGCGGTGGCTGGTACAGGTTGGTGAACCCTCTCCTGCCTCCCCGCAGTGACCTGGCCCTGGTCCGTACCCTGGCCTGGTGCTGGTCGGTGGTGAACCCTCCCCCTCTCCCCGCAGTGACCTGGCCTGGTCCGTAAACCTAGGCTATGGTTGCTGTCGGTGGTGAACCCTGCTCTGCTTCCCCGCAGTGAAACCTGGCTGGTACGCTGGCCTGGTGCTGGTCGGTGGTGAACCCTCTCCTGCCTCCTCGCCAGTGACCTGGCCTGGTCCCGTACCTGCCTGGGTTTTCTGGTCGGTGGTGAACCCTCCCCTGCCTCCACGCAGTGACCCTGGCTGGTGCCTGGTCGGTGGTGAACCCTCCCTGCCTCCCCGCAGTGACCTTGTCCCTGGTCGTACCTGGCCCTGGTGCCTGGTGGTGGTGAACCTCTCCCCTGCCTCCCGCAGTGACATGGCCTGGTGCTGGTCGGTGGTGTAAACCTCTCTGTCTCCCCGCCGTGACTGGCCTTGGTCCGTTACTGGCCTGGTCTGGTCGGTGGTGACCCTCTCCTGTCCTCCCCGCAGTGACACTGGGTCTGGTCCGTACCTGGCATGGTGTTGGTCGGTGGTGAACCCTCTCCTGCCTCCCCTGCAGTGACACTGCTGGTCCGTACCTGGCCTGGTGCTGGTCGGTGGTGAACCCTCCCCTGCCTCCCCGCAGTGACCTGGTCTGGTCCGTACCTGGCCTGGTGCTGGTCGGTGGTCTGGTCAGGTGCCGTCCGTAGCTCCTCACAGTGTTGGTTCAACACGTGGGTCGCTGCCGCCAGGTGGTGCCGCGCGTTCCTGAAACGACCCAGCGGTGTCTGTCAAGACCTGTCTACTACTCGACCTGCAGCAGGAGGAACCCAGTGATATATCAGCTGATAGACCTGCTGTTATAGCAGGAGGAAGGCGCCAGGCGGTATACCTCAACAGGCGATATAGAGACCTCAACTACATGACCGTCTATGGCAGGCAAAGGAGATGATGATGATGATGATTTGGGTTTAAGGGCGCCTCAACTGTAGAGTTATGTGGCGCCCATCAGGCAAAGGAGAATGTAATTTGTGTATTTGGCTGCTTGTAGAAGCGACATGCCTTCAAAAGAGTTGTCAGAAACGACGCATCCTAGCGGCGTGAGTGTATGGCAGCGAAGAACGGCGATCTGAACATGTAATACATCATATCAGCTAAATATAATGAACGTCGAATATGTTTACACTGTAATGCGCAAAGCATTCATAATTTGTTTATTCAACAGTATTAAATTATCCCAATTAATTCATGCATCACTACATCGTTTGCAACTACCTAGCGCTCGACAACCATCTCTACAAGACTCCAGTGGAAACAGAACAGGTGCCCCAATGTGCCCCAGCTCACCTGAACATCTGTTTGGGCAGGTAGAACTGCGACAGCGTGGCCGAGTTGAGCGCCCAGTCGACTCGGTCCAGGGAGCCGCTCTCCAGCTGGCGGGACAGCGTGTTGTGGCAGTACAGCGCCGCCTTCACCGGCTCGCCCACGTTGTTGAACGCCTGCAAACCAGGCATGATCGTGCCAGTCAGCTGGGAACGATGGCGAATGTGGTTCAATACACACAGGGTACACGAGGCGAATCAAATGATGACAAGAAGTGCCTTTGTTTTTGCTGCAAGGACAGTGTCTGATGAAGCGGAAAGGCTGTCAAAAATATCACAAGTCCACATTGTTTTGCATCCTCACACAGTTTTCCAAGACACGTCACATAGAAATGGCGGAGCTATATTCTGTGGTGACAGCTGTGGTCGCCCTCAACACATTCTTCGAATCATTAATGTCGGCTTCGCAGGACAGTAATTCTTTCCCTCTGGATCCCTGGACACTCAGGTATAGAAGGCTTAAAAACTGTACGGGCCAGACGAGCTGGCAAGGCAGTTGCGATTCGCAATAGATCTACGCCATCAGCCATATCTCCGAGAAGCTGCTACCAAGTGGTCGCAAGGCCATTTCCTTTCTGCTGCCCAGATCAGGTGGGATACCGAAACAAGGGTCGTACACGCCACAGCAACATAAGCCCTTCCTGAAGAAAGTGGGCCTAGCAGCAGTTTGTGATAATCGCTTCCAAAGAGGTGGTACTGGCGCGCCCTCGAAAATAGGACACACGCGACTGACCCAAGACACATCCTGGATCGTGAACCCTCCATCTGCTCGCAATGTAATGATCCTCTAACTGTTGAGAATAACTATTACCTGCCCCCTCTTCCAGTTCAGCGCGTTCTCACTTCATAATTTTACGACAACACATCTTCCTTTTCTCTTCTGTCTTGCGCTTTGGAGACACCCATCTCTTTTGCTAGACAAGTTTATTTTACTTTTCTCATTGATTACCAATATTCACTCAATATCAGTTTATATTCGCCACAGCCGTGACCTAGTGGCCCTAATTGTAAATCCTTAGTTTTATAATTGGTATCCTAATCGATCTTCTCATTAATGCCACCTTAACGGCTGATTGCCAGACTGGCAGACAGCCGTTTTAAAACAAACACACACACCACACACACGTAGCACACGTGAGTCACGTGACACGTGGCCGCTAACGGCCCGCTGGCGAGTGGCGAATGACGCGAACGGGGTCGGAAGTGACGTCATACGGCGCATCGTGGACGCGCGACGCCGTCCACCCTCGCTGCTGACCGGAGCTGTATAAACTGGCACTCACGTTTTATTTAATATACCTCATCGCGTGCATCACCGACATTGAGTTACAGTTCCTGCCGACCCGCATCACGACACTTTTCGAATTTTCACATCCAAAGGACTACTCCATGCTGAAACGAGTCATTACGAAACTCCGCCGCATGGTTAAAATACGGTGGCCTTCTTTGTCAGAACTGCAGAGCTGTTTAGCTATGCATTACGAGTACATTAGCAATGTATTGCATAGCTGAGTAATCCCAGAAGTTCAGAGAAAAGTCACCATTTACTACTTCCTGGGACAATATTTGTCAATATCGCCTGAAAACGAGTTTACCCCTTGAACGTGAGTGCGCAGCAGACATCCGTCGCTCATAAGACGGCGTAATCAGCTGATTTGAGCTGCTTGCCGGCGTTGTAACTGCCTGCTGCCAGCATCATGTGGCTGCCATGATACGGCGACATGTCAAATAATAATACGGCGGCATGACCGTGAAGCTGGCGGCTGACCTGCGCGAGGTAGTAGAGCGTGAGTGTGTGCAGCTCTTCCAGCTTGGTCTGGCCGCTGCGACCTTCCTTCGAATCGTCCGTCTTCTCATCATCGTTCGGCCGGGCCGGGCGGAACAGCTCCGGAATGTCCACCGGCTGGCGGCAGGGCAAGGCATGACAGTGAGTGACAATGACAAGAATACTGACAGTGATGACAATGACAGTGATGACAATGACAGTGATGACAGTGCCAGTGATGATAGTGCCAGTCATATGATAGTGCCAGTCATATGATAGTGCCAGTCATATGATAGTGCTAGTCATATGATAGTGCCAGTCATATGACAGCGGCAGTGATGACAGTGAAAGTAATGACAGTGATGACCACAGAGGCAGTGACAGTGATATGATGTCAGGGACAGTAGTGTGGTCAGGCAGTTCCACGCTGTCAAATACTGCCGCAGAAATTAAGAGACCATTAGAGACTACTGTCCGGAGTTGATAATTATGTCAGGAGCTGAGGATCATATTCTGCTTCGTGATCCTTTCGGGTGACGTTAGGCATATAATCGTCATGAACTTTCATAGTTATTCCACCATTGTATCACAAACCATTGTCCTTTTCTATCTTTTGGCGTACGATCTTCAAGACCACACGAAATTTATCCCCGCAACAGTCAATGCTATATGACGACCATAGTACTGTGGCATGGCCGAGCAGCTCCCTCCCAACGCAAACAAATGTCCCGCACCCTCCCGTCCCGAAGAGCGCCGCGCTCGCTGACCCCGTACCTTGAGTGTGACCTGCTCCTTATACTGCCGGAACACGGTCTCTGCCGTCTGCAGGAGAGTGTGTTGTGTTCCGCCCCGCGGCTTTCCACACCAGACCCCAGTTGGTTGAGGCGAGTTCAGCGTGGCTGACACGGTCCAGGGCCGAGCGCGGGCGCCGCGCGCAGGGCCTCATCCAGCAGCTGTTCTCCAGTGGACGGCTCGTCCGTCTCTACGCCAATGTAGCCCAGGTAGTAGAGCACAGCGGCCAGCTGGTGGCCGGCCGACGTGATGACGTCTGTGAGAGGCGTCATCATACGCCGTGTCAGTGCGGCATGGCTGACATGGGGGCCTGGGTTGTGCGAAACAACCATCAGAGTTGCAAACAGGGTATGCAGGGACAAACATGTTGTGACTTAGGAGAAGTTAGGAGTGTTGATGTATTTGTTGTACCTTGACATGATATTAGGATGAGGAAAAATGATAGGAAGCAGCTGGAAGGTGCCAGAAGCCAAGTTCCACTGACGATTCAATGGAGACACCTGGGTATAGCATGATCAAGTGAGTTGAATACTAAGATACCGAGGCAGAGCACTGTACACATATAATGGCTTACACTGTCACATGGCAACACACCTGGTATGTACTGTGAAGAGTGTGATAAATGAAAGGTCAGTGAACTTGATAGCCATGTGTCAATGACTCCAATCCAAGCTATTGCTGTGCATGCGCTTATTAGGCACACAGCTTCTGCACTTTGTAAGATTAATAATAAATGACAAATGTCCAGTAACTGCCTGTGATCTATCCGAGGGAACGAGTCCAAAATTCTGGAGAGGTAAGACAGATGACACATTAACATTATTTCCTATCATTACCTAGTTAGTATACCATCGTTACAAATATGTTGTTTTATAATGAAAGTAGTAAATAAAGCGAACCAAAACATGCTCACAAGTTACTACTTGTCCCTAATGGCCTCATGTTTGCACTTTAAGTATGTTAGATGCTCACTTTAGAATCACAGCAACACTGTAAATGAAATAGTTCACCTTGGATTGTTTTTTTCAAACACAATTTGATTATATTTTCAAATACAACTTCTTTTCATAATGTCAAAAATAGCTATACATCGCGCCAATTCAGGTCAGGACAGAAGGCCGTAAATTATTAATTGCATCAAAACTATATGCGTACTCTCTGCAACATCAAATGTGGCTCAGCCAATCAGATTCTAATGTATAGTCGCGTAAGATTACTGTACAGCCTCTGCCCAGGCATGTGAGGCCCACAATAGCCTCTG